>JAVFBX010216448.1:0-11627 GCA_034783855.1 Mopalia kennerleyi | reverse complement strand
GTTACTGTTGACGAGTCGGTGTCTGAAGTTGAGACTCTAGGCAGTTACTGTTGACGAGTCGGTGTCTGAAGTTGAGACTCTAGGCAGTTACTGTTGACGAGTCGGTGTCTGAAGTTGAGACTCTAGGCAGTTACTGTTGACGAGTCGGTGTCTGAAGTTGAGATTCTAGGCAGTTACTGTTGACGAGTCGGTGTCTGAAGTTGAGACTCTAGACAGTTACTGTTGACGAGTCGGAGTCTGAAGTTGAGATTCTAGGCAGTTACTGTTGGCGAGTCGGTGTCTGAAGTTGAGATTCTAGGCAGTTACTGTTGTCGAATCGGGTGTCTGAAGTTGAGACTAGGCAGTTACTGTTGACGATTCGGTGTCTGAAGTTGAGATTCTAGGCTGTTACTGTTGACGATTCAGTGTCTGAAGCATAATTTTGCGTAATGTTACCATATTTCACTTAACGCGTTAGCCTGAACATAACACAGAAAGTACTTTTTAGTTAAACATTCTTCACACAGCAAAAAAGAAACATCAACGATAAAAACAAAGCAATTAGTGGTTATTTTTACTTCCTCCTTTTTTTCGCCTACCGAGTAATGAGGAAATAATACATGACCTCATATCCGTCTTCCTTATGGTAGAAATACATCGTTATTTCATTTCAGAAAAGGAAGGATTCTTAAAGTTGTCCAACATATTTTTCACTGTCAGTAAAGTTAACATAAGCACAATAATATGAGATGGTTAAGTATGGAATATTTCCGCTCTTCTCATTATATCTGGCATTTGTGACGTGTATCTGTTACTTTGGCTTCCACTAATTGGTGACAAAAAAGAATTTGGACAGCTCGCTTCCGTCATTGCCCATTCTGAATCGGACATGAATGAACTGTAGACATGTTTCTTACCAAGCAAAATTAATGTGATACAATTGACCAGAACCTGGTATATTTAGTAAATAACAGATTTATCACGGTCTACTAAATGTCTACAAGAAATTAATTGTATAGATAATAATGGCAGCTATTGATGATTGTGTTCTTCTTTGTAATGATGTCTGACAAATGGAACATTTTATGTTGAAAATTATATGCATCATGGGCGATATACGGTAGATAGACTATTAATTTTACAGCCAATAAGGGAAGTCGCTATTGGATAAATGTGTACAACGCCTATTTTTTAACAAATGTGGGGGACCGTTCCTTAGTTAAGTTAATGAATCTATACTGTGAAATAAATGTTATTACCATTGCTATCACAATCACACTTGGGTCATTTTAATGTTAACCCGACTGTGTTAGCTGTGATTCCCATAGATTTGTCTCATCTTGTCTTTTGTCAGTGGCGCCAAAGGTAGTTTCCTTAAAAAGCACGACCATTCCCTATCTGACTTCATACTAGAGTCAGTGACATGTCCGATTGGTAAGCCATCACAGATCCACGCTTTACAAACAAGTTCCAATGGAAGTCCATAACATTTATGCACAGAACAACATGTACAACTGTGTAGTACAGCAATGAGTAGGAATAAAATAAGGAAAGTTGATAGCCTGAATGTAATGTAATGTAATATGTGATAAATAACGATATGCTGGATAGTCATTTTGCTCTTTAGAATTGTACTTTGAAATCGTATTGATGGCCTCGTACATCACAATTAACGTGTTTCCTATCCAACTCACAGAGCGTGAAATCACAAGCAGCTCTGACAATAATCAGTAATGGTGATGTATGGCTGAATACAACGTGTCTCCAGTGATGTTTCTATACCACGAGATTTATGATACTACCTCTACATAGCATCTCCGTTTGTAAAAAAGACGATTTGTCCATGTATACTTTAACACCATAATTCACAAATTGATCGTTTTGCACACAAATACACACAATAGCAACATGAAATTGACATGGTTTTCGTTACTTTCAATTTCTTAATATCGGACATGGCCCATAACATTTATAGGGCCTAATACAATTTCAGAGTGGCCTGCCTTACCTACCACAAAACGACTACATCATTTCACAAACGATGATCACTGTTGTCTTAATGTCAAACGTTAACCTCCAACACAGCAGCTTTATCTGTACCAATGTTAGACCTAAAATGCTTCTTTATAAAAGAACTATTTAAGGAAAACCATAAATGTTGGAGGAGAATGGTGCATGGCTATAGGGTAAATTATGCCTTTCACATAAAAATGGCACAAAATGCTATGCTAATAGAATAGACTATGTGGACAGATACTAACCTCAGACGACATCCCTCTGTTCAGCATCTACCGCTCGTTTTCCGTATCTCTGTCAAAATCTTAGCTTCCGATAAATAGTTACAAGTTATGGTACCCTTTTTTCACTGCCTGAAAGAAAATAAGTTTGACTATCAGAATATAGTTGTTTGATTGTCAATGCATAGATTTTATAAAACGTCAGAAAATAATGTGCTCCCTTTAGTGGCATCCGTTTTATTAAATAAACCGTTAATGTAACAATGAAGTAACACGTAAATACATTTGTTGATGACAACATTTATTATATTCATAACTTTGTTTATAAACAAAGTAGACCTAAATAATTCAGTGATAAAAAAATGTATAGAATGACATTGGATAATAGCGGGAGGTTCTTCCATGATGCCATGAACGTCTCTATTTTTGATATATTTTTTCTCCAGTTTTTCTGTAGTTAAAGCCGACGGTCTTAATCGAAATCTATTTGCCGAATAGTTCTTGTGTCTATCACATATAACAAATAATGGCAGTGACTTTGTTAACACAATCAAAGACCCTAGCGGTGAAATTTGAGCTCTACAGGCCGACTCAATCCTGTCACATGTAATAAATGAGTTTTGGCTGTTCTCATTCTGAATATAGGAAATTTTGGATTAAAGGTCATAGCTGTCATTAATAAATTCAATTCTATAACACTGTTAAAAGCAGTCGAGGTCCCGTATCTTTCCTTCAAACTCTGTATCTCACGGTGCAAATGCTTAAATCAAAGCAATTTGTTTTAAATAATAGTACTAGTATTCACTTATTTGGAAGATACAGGTTAGTCATATTGTTGGTGGGATCTTCCTGGGGGAGGGAAGGGGTATTTGTTTTGTTTTCTTCTGTTTGTTTGTTTTATGTGTGTGTGTGTGTGTGTGTGGAGGTGGGGGGGAGGGGGGGTTGCTGCTTTTTGTTTGTTGTGTTTTTTTTGTTTTTTTTAATATAACTTTTGTTTATTGAACCCATTACTTGCTGTGTACAGCGATACGATGTGAGGCTATGCAAAGATACCACGTCCTGCAGATTAGCATGCCAGGATATCATGGCTGACCGAAATAATACATATTCTCTCGCACAACTCTGATCAACAAGGTCTTGTTTTCTCGTATAAAATTATAATTCCTATACTGAAATATTAAGAGATGGTTGTCGATATAAATTTACTTTTCAATGTAAATACAAGCACATAGCGAAACCCTGACCATAGTTAATATTTCAATGACTACCCAGGGTATGTTCGATGATACTCGTTTTCATTGAGAATAACTTTTGCTGATGGTGAAAGCCGCTTCCGGTTTAGTATGAAACTTGAGCAAGTAGGATTTTACCAATCGTCGGAAAGCCCAAAAAATGAGCTAGATTAAGTAATTTTATATACTAGTATCCGTACATAATAAAATTAAATAAAAAACAAATACATTAAAATTTTAAAACTAATGTTTTCCGAGCCAGCGCTGAGGGGCCACTTTGTGGAATATGATCATATTGCGGAGAGAATAAATCTTGCATTGGACATATTATAGGTTTATCTTATAATTATTATTTATTATCACATAATTAAGACCTATAATCTCCTAACTAGGACTTATGATCTGGTAATTATGACGTACACTGAAAACATATTCCTTAACATCTAATTTAAAGGAAAAAGTAATGGAGTATTCCATGAATTTCAAGGAATACGACATGAAATTTGTCTCGAGGGCAAGGATTATTCCAAACATATGTATGGATTTTCCTTAAGGAGTTACGAAAAATTCCACAAAAGTTCAGGAAAATTCCACATAAAAGGCCTTATGGAATGGTTTCCATAACTTTGTTAATGAATTTTTTGTGTACTGTCTCCTAATAGGATTTAGATATATTATCTCCTACATAATTATGGCTTATTACATGTTTATTAGGACTATACATGTATAGTCTCCTAATAAGGACTTATTATCCGCTGATTTGTGACTTATTCCCTCACGCTAAGGACGTATCTGTCGCTTAAGGGTTATTATCTGACGATAGGGATTTATAACCTCCCGATTGGGGAGTGTGCAGAAGGCCATCCACTCGTCTTCATCTACATAAATAGTACCAGTCCGCGAATGCGCACTCCTTATGAATTTATAACAACATCATACGGAAGCGTAAAGAGGCCACTTTGTGAGAATTTATTATCTCCTTATTCAGAGATGATCACTACCAGATAATATTTTTTAACTAGGAGATCAGCAGTTCTAATTAGGAGATAATGTGTTCTAATTAGGAGAAAATAAGTCTGAATTAGGCGATAATAAATGATAATTAGGAGATAAATTAGGTGATTGTAAAAATAAGTCCATAGTAAATCATAATTAGCAGCTAATAAGTTATAATTTGGCGATAATAAGCCTTCATTAAAAGAGAAATTAGGCGGCATTAAGTTCTAATCAGGAGATAATATTGGTTTGTTATTTCTTAAAAACAATAAAATCCCACTTTGGTTTGTTTGCTTGTTTATTTGGGGTTTAACGTCGTACTCAATGGTATGAGGACGGGACATCCACTTCACATTGTTTCTGGCTTCAATACGGTGAAAGCCAGGAGGAAACCTCTTAAAACCACATCATGTAACCCACTCATACACCCGAGGACGAGAGATGTACTCGAACCCGTGTGCAGTACATTAAAATACGATCGTAGGCCGAAACAATAACCATAAAAACACGATCGCGACCCATCGACCGCTGGGGAATTACTAGTCTCCCTTTTGTTACTTATAGTCTCCTGATTAAGACTAATTAGTCTTCCGATTACGACATATAATTTCCTGATTAGGACTTCTAGTCCCCCGATTCGAAATAATACTCTTCCTTTTGTTATTTATTCTGCTGATTGGGATTATTAGTTTCCCGATTAAGATTAATTGTCTCCCGATTTGGACTTCACGCCTCTCTGTGTTTCCCGATTGAGACTCACCCTTTTATATGAGGGCGGCAGACGGACTTGAACCCGTGTGCGGGACAACAAAGTATGGCACTTGGTCGACACGCTAACTACTAAAATACGCTCGCTGCCCATCTCCCGATTGGGACCTACTCTCTCTTGATTGGAACTTATAGTTTCCCGATTAAGATTTATAATCTCCCGATTGGGACTTACTTACTCCCTACTAGGATTTTATGATTCCACGATTGTTAAATTATGACTGCTGATAAGGGCGTTATGTCTCCTGGTTGGGAGTTTACGGCTAGCGGTTGGTACATTTCGTCTCCGGATGAAAACAAATCCGCTCCCGAAAAGGATCTATTGTCTTCCGCGTATAGGTCATATCATCTTCCGATAAGAACCATTCATCACCAGGTCATCTCCCGCGTATAGGTCATATCATCTCCCGGAAAGAAACATTCATCACCAGGTCATCTCTTAATTAGGACTTATTGTCTCCTAATTAGGAATTAATATATCCTAATGATGACTTATTATCTCCAAGTAAAGGTTTAATATCTACTAAATATAGGAGACAATATTTCAGACAATTTTTCCCAATGTTGCTCATTCACCAACCGCTTACCAAATCTTCTTCTAAAGAATCTACCGACTAGAGTGTTATTCTCTCCACACTTTGCGTTCTTCAAATGTGTGGTATAACATGGAAGAACAATCGTCAATGCTGGCGCCCATCTATTCAAGATATCTTATTTGTTTATTTACCCGTGTTATAGAGTTAATCGAGTGCAATAAATTACGACGGAATCGATATGGTATGTCTGGCGTATGACATCGAGGAGAGTAACTTTACCAACAGCACTGCTATTTACAAACAGCCCTTTGCGTGTTTGGAGTGTAATGGTATAAGGCGGGATGTCTGGTTGGTTTCCAGATTCACCCTTACGTTTGAACGAAATTATATGATCTGTGTTGTACTGACTGATCGCATAAGTATACATTAAAGAGTTATAGTGTGGGTGTTAAACCTATATTCGTCTTCTGCATTGATAGTACTTGCACTTCTCCATCAAGAAAACATCGTGCCAAGTGAGCCCTTGCTCTTGGAGCCAACAGGCCCACGAAGCAAATATGGTTTGATTTCCTGTGGTTTGTGATTGCGCCTGATTGTCCTGTCTTGGTCTTATTTGTTGTTAGTAATGTCGAATGGTGTTTCGTCATCCATCGAACGGACTCTCCAATTAAATGACCTTAAGTGTGACGCAAACTCCTATCAAACGAACCTAAACCTAGTTCAACCAGGACACCTAGGAGCACCTGCTTCACACTGTTTAAGAGCCTACAACAGTAACTCTGTCATATAATTGACCGCTTTAACATGCACCAGCTCTTTCTTTCATTGGACAACGCTGAGTTCCCAATGAACAACGCGTCTTATTATGGTAAACTATAGTTTACCTAGACTTACTGAAAAACGGTTCAGCACCACAAAAATGCAAACTTTCCAGAACAGTATTTACAGCCTGTTCAGGTTCACAAAAATTAGGGCTTTCATTCACAGTCTGGTTAGTTGCACGAAAAGTAAGGCTTTCGATTACACCCTGGTTAGGTCCACGAAAATTAATGCTTTCGTTTACAGCCTGGTTAGCTCCACAAAAATATAGGCTTTCATTTACAGCTTCGTTAGGTCTCCGAGAATAGGGGACCGAAGGCTCGCTAAGGATTCGTTTTGGTTTCGACTACTGGTGCCAAGCCTCTTTCTGGTTACATGTAAAATGTATAGGACCAGATTTTTGCTTGGTTGTTTCGCTTTTCTAAAAGTCATTTTATTTGATTTCCATGATAAATAGGGCTCATTGAAATAGTTTGCCCGCCTAAACATTTTTTCCTTTTCTTTTTTAACACTCTTATCGATATAAAAACTATGAGTCCGCAACAAAAACAACAACAACAACACATGTTAAACGCTATCGGCGTGATTTGTAGACAGGATTATAGTTAACAAACGAAATTACCTAAAATACACGAATTATGCATTGTTTCTATCAATCAACAAGAATTATAAAACTGAAGAGTTTTCTTCTCTAGTAATGATATATAAATGGATTAAAATATTAAAGGGACAAAACTTGTCCATCAATAACATTAGACAATCAATCAACAAGAATAATAAAACTGAAGGGTTTTCTTCTCCAGTAATGATATATAAATGGATTAAAATATTAGAGGGACAGAACTTGTCCATCAATAACATTGGACAATGCTAATTTTAATGACCTGTACATCTACACCAGTTATTTTACGAACTTAAATGTCAAATTTGGCTTACATCCATGTTATTTATCGAGTTGAGTATTGGTTCAATTTGTTTAATAAATCATCGGTAAGGGAGATAGCAGTATTACTCTAATGTTAAAAGATAAGCCTTCAAAACGAGTCTGGTGCCAAAACTCAAAATCACGCACATTCTCCGCGAGACCTTTGTCCCCTATTAAGGCTTTCATCCACAGCCTGGATAGGTCCACGAAAATTAAAGATTTCATTCACAGCCTGGATAGGTCCTGTCCACAAAGATTAAAGATTTCATTCACAGCCTGGATAGGTCCACGAAGATTAGGAAATTTATTCACAGCCTGAATAGGTCCACGACGATTAAGGATTTCCGTCACAGCCTGGATAGATCCACGACGATTAAGGATTCCATTCACAGCCTGGGTAGGTCCACGAAGATTAAGGATTTCATTCACAGCCTGGGTAGGTCCACGAAGATTAAGGATTTCATTCACAGCCTTGGTAGGTCCACGAAGATTAAGGATTCCATTCCCAGCCTGGATAGGTCCACAACGATTAAGGATTTCATTCATAGTCTGGGTAAGTCCATGAAGATTAAGGATTTCATTCACAGCCTTGGTAGGTCCACGCATATTAAAGATTTCATTCACAGCCTGGATTGGTCCACGAAGATTAAGGATTTCATTCACAGCCTGGGTCGGTTCACGACGATTATGGATTTCATTTACAGCCTCGGTATAGGTCCACGAAGATTAAGGATTTCTTTCACAGCATGGGTAGGTCCAGGAAGATTAAGGATTTCACTCACAGCCTTGATAGGTCCACGACGATTAAGGTTTTCATTCACAGCCTGCTATGTTTGCACGATTTGTATTTTACACGGTGCTTAAAAGTTCATTCACTTTTGCCACGCCGAAGTGGCCCAGTGGCTATAATAATCATCCTACATGGAACGAGACCATTCACGACAGTTGAATAGGCTTACATTGTTGATACACAACTGGATTATTGCAACACATTAACTTTTTCTTTCTTTTTGTTCTGTGTTTAGTTATGCATTTCCATTTTTTTCTTTTTCAAGATGGATAGGGGGAATTTTCTATCCTCTTCACGTTTGTACAAATATCATACGTTTGAATAGATAATTAAAGACGACCCCGTTCTTTGCCGTCTTGGTGTATGTCTTCGGAAGTCACTACGGATATTACGACCGTAGAAATCGATATAAGTGCTCATATGTCCTGGGCTAAATGTGGTTAATACTAGCAATTTACTGATTCGCATAATTTCGGCAACCGTTATCAAAATTAAATTCACCTGTAATAGTTTTTGACTGAATTCACTGTAGACCAGTGAAGAGAGTACTTATTTAATAGTGTTGGCAATGACATTTTATAGTGTTTTACTGCGAAGAATGCTTTTATAAACGGATGATAAGCGGAGCTTCAAAATGGGCAAAATTGCTCAGTTTTCTAATATTCGTGTGTGCGCCGACGACATCCCAAATGGTTTGAGAACCACAATTTCAGCAAAATTTGCAGTGGTCAAAAACATGGTTGGTAAAAGTTTGTAAACGTACTACTGCTGAACCAAATTTAAGGGAATTGTCCAAAATATCAAATACGCATGACGACTTTATGTGTTGACATCAGATAGGATAACATGTTGCAGATGGTTAACTTCCCCTCAGAGAACAATAGGTCTCATTGAAGAGATGCGGCAATGTGGAGTCTAGGAGTACATGGCTTCATAAAAGTGACCCCTCCCCTCCCCCCACGAGCTCAACGAAGGATGTCTATAAATCAATGACTTACTGTTATTGGCTTATAGATTATTTTAGAATCATATCAGCTGAAAAAATATAACATCAATTCTTCTATGTGGAGAGAAAATAAAAAAGTAAATGTTTTGTGGATAGATGTTGAAGATTTAGACACATCGAATCGGATTTTGATCCAAATACAGGCTTATAGAGATACTTAAATTAATTTTATTTCCAATTTCACTATACAATCATCAGTATACTATTTTCCGTAGATAGATATATCAAACTGTGGCATCTAACAGGTCTAAACAACTCCCAAGAAGGTGGCTTATTATCGTGTACAATAACAACACGATAAAGAATATACATGTATACTGGTTAAGACAAAAATTCCTTATTAGCTATAACACACAACTGTGATTTGTTTAGAGGCTAAAATGCTATATACAAATATTTGCAATAACAGTGTTTTTAAGTTTGATTTTTTTTTTTCAACCTATGCCTGGATATCTGTGTGCCGTTAATTTATCATGTATGTACTGAAACATGTCGTGTATAACCTTGTACCCAGATATACATAGACGATGATAACAACTCGAAATAAAGGTCTTTTTACAAACTAATATATAAGAGTTAATCTAGAACAACGTCACCGGTTTTGCATAATCAGTAAGCCATGTTCTGGATAAATCTCCAGAGACGAGTTACTAACTAAAATGATATATTCTATAAGGCATTCATGTCAATGCAAATGGATATACAAAGGTGCGTCGATCAACCAGTGGACATTTCAAACTCAGACCTGGTCTGGGTTGCACGATTGTCACTTAAGGTCTTGCTGGACCCTTGGTTGATTTTCAGAACACCTGTTGTATTTAGTCTCTTATGCAGAAGAGTATAAATCTGTACCATATAGGCATAATTTTTTGGAAAGCTTGAATAGTCAGCCTTAAATATTTGTAAATGTGGTGAAAATCCAATTAGTATCTCTAAAAGTAGTGCAAAATGGGTAAATGTCAACATAAAAAAGTAGACTGCATTTTTTCATGGTTTATTTCCCAAAGTACAATAAGATAAGACTCGATAAATTAGTTGACCTAGTACAATAGTCCTTAAAATAGTAAACGTTGCCTCGTTTTTTTTAAAATTCGATTAGATCGATCACACTGGATTTTTTGTGTCTATCCCATCTTTAAAGGTCTTATACAAATGTAAAATGTAACTTTCAGAAAACATTTTTAAAAATCAAGGGTGAACAAATTTGATGTTTCTAACAGAAATAGGCCATGGGAAATGTAGGGTCTGCTTACAACTGACGTTTTGCTGTCAAAAATTGCATCATTTCTTCAAATAACTCTTAACTAACGTTGACATGTTTCATTTCATCGCAATAATTGCATGTTGTATTTATACACCTGCATGTGTTATTGATTTACACAAAGTAATCCTGATTGTCATTACGTCGGATTAAAATGCAATTTTTGATAATAATAAGAATAAAAAAGAAATCTACTCTCGACTCTACACTACACCTGGGTGAAAAATCACAGAGCGGGAGTGTGAACATGTATCGATTATAACTAGTGAATGCAAATAGCTAAGGGAATAGGTAGAATACATATTTATCGTCTGTGGGGATATAATTATGATGTTGGAAATTTATTGTTCAAAAGCTTCAATTCAATGCCAATCTAATGATATTGTAGAATACGCCGAATTGGAAATGTAAATACAATTAGATAGTTATGTCTGCATATCGTTCCTGCGTTCGGTTAATTTCATAGCACTGGTTCTTCATTCGCAAAGTTGAATGGAAGCTCTCTTCTGTAGACCTTGAAGTCTTTTTTTTAGCATAGCCTTGCTATTTTCGTGCATCACCCAACACGATATAGTGTTTCTAACAAGTAACAGTTTTCCTGTGAGACACCTAGAGCAGGTTTCGTTCAAACTTGACTGCAGTTCCTCGTATCCCCAAATAAAGTTACCCCAGGGCCAGCACAGCTCACATATACCCCCGCAGATATACTAATTACTATAATAAATTAAAATTCAATATAATGTGAATATTTTAGCATACAGGTTAACCTCCAATCAACCATATAGTATCATAAATGGAACTTTATTCCAATTTACACTTCCACAAGTCCTAGACAATGGTTGTACACTACACTAAAATTAAAAATGCCTTTTAAATTAGTTTTATTTCTTTCTGTATTTTTTAAATAATCTGCTTTTTATAGATTTTATTGTGATATCTTTGTCAAATGAATAATTATATATTTCATAAACAGTCTGTGCTGGTCCTAAACCTAAGATCTTTTATTAATTAAGACCCAAGACAATATTTACTCTGAGATTGGTGTATTCATTTAATCATGTTTGTTTTTATCTATTAT
>JAVFBX010216437.1:0-11630 GCA_034783855.1 Mopalia kennerleyi | reverse complement strand
CCTCAATTTAATGTTATTAGCGGTTAGTGTGGGGGAGTACTTGTTTACTGTCCCAATCTGGTTATTGACGGTACAGGATATTTGACGGCAAATAGACATATATCAAAGGGTAGGCCTACATCTGAAAACTAGAGTACCGTATAAAAAGGCAACATTTCATACACTAATTGAAAGCACTGGAAATAAAAACGAAGTCAAGTGCTAATAAAACAAATGGCTTATTGGCATTTTGAGCTCAGAACTATGCAGCCTCATTTGACCTCTTTAATCGTTGCAATTAAAGATCAAGACATTGCTGTGTTATATTTGTCAATGGAAAGTAAAGGTGTTTAATGCCTCAGTACACACGCCGCTTAGCCAAAAGTTAGGTGCACGATTGGCTTTTCACGAACTTTCTGGCGTTACTTGTCATTTACAGACAGTCAACCAACGTGTTATATTTTACGTCAAGTAATGTTTTACCTAGACTAAATGATAATAAAGCTACTGGTGCACCTTAATTTTATCTAAACTGTACCTGATGTTGCTGTTCACAAACCTCACTCTTCTGCTTAGTAAAATTAATAGATATAGAAATGTTACAGAATGCCATAGACTTTGATGTCCTTTGCCTTTGTCATGTAGTTAACATAATCTTTAAGAACCATTCGTCTGACTATATCAATTAGGCCTACAGTTAATGTCCCCGACCAGTGATTTCTAGTCCAGAAAGTCTTTTTAGCACGAATGTATTTACTAAATACATTCGTATTGGCAAAGTCGTGTTCACTCATGTTGGAACACGGCTCGTCTGTTTCCGTGACTGTCACAAATCCCTCTGTCTTCAGTGGTGAATGGATGTCACAAATCCCTCTGCCTTCAGTAGTGATCGAATGTAAACATATGACACCAAAACGCGCCCAAAAGTTCACCATGATAACTCTAGCACAAATGCACTTCGCGGATTCATATAAAATTACAAAACAGCCGAGTAAGGAAAGTGTTTCGCAGCTAAAATCACACTGTAGTACATACGGCTATTTGCTTGTCAACCTGTTGTATCCACCGATACCATTTTATGGCTTCCATGGAATCGGGTCATTTCAATAGAGAGATTGAATGTTCGTATAATACGCGGGCAAAATTAACACATCTCGAGAAAATTGGTTAGAATTTTACATTTGTGGACCCTGTAACATCCCGTAACTCCCCCCCCCCCCCCCCTCATGAAATTCAAATTTTAATGTCCATCATAAAATAAATCCGACCTGCGTTAAAACGTCTGCCGCGGCTACCTACCACAGGCCCTTCCTCCAAGTACCGAGACTAGTTCATTCTGTGGACTCATGCTAACAGATCTTTAGGTGTCCTTGTGTTAAGACAGAAGTGTCTCAAACGAGCAGAGAAAGAGGGAAGTGAATTAACTAAAAGCTGGCATTTAACAAACAGATGTGATGACTGCGTACTATAGTCTCTAAGCAACGGACTTGAACACACTATATAGGGTCCTGTCCCTTGATTAAAATCGTTGCGGGATTTTTTTTATATGTCTCATATATAGCAGTCAGAAAACCGAACTATTTCTTCTTATTCTACATAATTCCTTCCTTCCATAGAAATGAATGACTTATTGACAGTATAGGATGCCCATGTCATAGTTTGTAAGTAACTGTTAAGTATGTTTACTATAAGTATGTTAATATGAGTTATAATTAATACTGGCAAATACAGAAAACTTTTCGTTAATTATGTTTTCAGTCGATATACACGAGGGTTTGTACGTCACGTGCATATTCATCTATTTCAGATCAGCGATCCCGGTAGTAAGTTTGAATATGACTGAGATAATAACAGCTAAATGTAGAATATTATTATATGTGTTCATGTAGTTTATGCTGTACATGTACTTTAGCCTGAACTGTGGTGATATTAACACACACACGTGCTTTTGTTAAACAATTTTCAGAGTATAGATACGCATCTGATGATATAACCATATTTAGCACAATGCTATTTGATTTCCACACAATACAGGAATCACTATTATCACCTTTCATAAAGGGCGTTAACGTTGCTGATAAAACGTCAATACACATGGGTATCAAAAGTACAACTTTAAATACAAAAACAAAAAAATCAACGAAAATACAGTTACCAAACACTTCTTCAGCTTTGATCTCTGATAATATATTTTCTTAAAAATATATCGAAGCTTTGTATGAACTGTGTATGACATGTGCGTTTTATTATGCAACACTGTTAAAATTCTGTCTCCGATGGCGTTCAACTGCAAATCACCGTCTAGATCTATTTTACCAGGCTTATGTCAATGATTCAAAGGATGTTTTTCTGCCAACTAATTAGTGGTTGATGTGCTGTTGAATAGTTGCGTATCCAATTCCGTTTGATTGTTTTTGTCCACAGCTGGCTCAAGTCATGTCTTATTGTGATTATAACACATGAGCCATTTGGACGAGCTAAGGAATTGTCAGATATTATTTGAAATCACGCAGAGCCTCTTGTTTAATCAGAAACTGCATGGCCAGTACGACTGGCACACACGTAGGATCAATTGGGGACACCCAGTTTGATCTGTATTACAGCAGGACAATTTCTGGTGTAGAAAGTGTGTAGTCAGAAGAAGTAATGTGACATGGCATTATTTACGGTTATGTATCTATGTTCAATACAGATACACATATCAATTGAGGACCAGAGCAAGTTAGCAATACATATCAATTTTAATTCTCAATACGTATTCGTATAGAAACAGTAGCGAACGATAACACCAGACATGCGGTTTTCATTTCTTTCTGTAATTACATCTCTTTTTGTTATATCTTTAGTTGAATTATTTTAAAAAAAACCATGAAACAATAATCAAAAAATGGCGTTGCATCTTTGTTGACGACACTAGAGCGTGAGACGTATTGGACTTTCCTTCAAAGACATTTTCTTTTTAATCGTGTTCTTTTGTAAAACAGAGGCCCACTCTTAATAATTTTTGGGTCGTGAAATCAATTCTTGGAAGGTTTGCAACTTGCCTAAATTTCTGAACTAGAATCTGTTCAAACTAACTAAAGTTTAAACGAAACTACAGCTCTCAAATGGAAGCTTTCTGTCGTAAATCATATACGAACCTGTTTCAGTCTATCTCACTGGGACAAGTGACTTGGGTGTTACAAAACAACTATTACATGTTTGAGTTAGGAACACAATAACCTGTCGGTCGACAATTTATGAAACTTGAAACTTTATTCTATTTCAAAGCTGTATTCAGTATGCAAGTTCCCAGTATTGGATTTACTATAATAAAAATTAAAACCGAACAGATCCTAATTAACTGAGGCACGTCGTCGGGTCTGTCCTCGGCTTGATTAATCGTTTGTCAGAATGGTTATAGGCTTATGCATGCAAATGGACACTGCTTCTTTTGAAATACAGACTTACCTCATCTGGCACTACAAATTAATTTACAGCTTAAACGCGAACCAATAAGAACATACATGTCATCACCATCTGCTACACAGACATATACCTGCCATTATCATCTAGTTAATCAACCATCTCTTCAATGCGAAATATAACAATAAATAATAAACCCGATGGTATTGGTTCGCCCCTCTAAGGCAACTTGTTATGCTTTTCGAGTTTTCCAGTTTGAGCAGCACATAGAAAAGTCGAACGAAAGGAGAGCTTTGGTGAGTGGTTTCAAAAACCACATTTTATGTTACATACACCGATGGATCGAAGACTGAATATAGGGTGGCAGCTGCATCAGTCTGGCTTCAGTATGTGACCTCCCTCCGTCAGCTTTCAACTACACATATCTTCTTTGTTGGCTGCAGACCTAATGTACAATCATCATTTCCGGAAAGCTCATATCTGCGGTAATTCGCTGGCCGTCTAGCATTCAAGAAGCCAGTGGCACAGACGTTCTGCTCTGCTGGAAATAGAGTCCTTTCGAATCCTCACAAACTCAGTCGGGGACCTGGAATCAAAAGCAGCGATCAACACAAGTATTTAAACAAGTGTGATGTCGTATTAACCCCAGACAGAACAGGATACGTTTTTCCACGCACTTTAGAAGTTATGTCACTTATCGTAACGTTTTTCTTAACGTTACTTTCCTTTACGTCACTTTAAGAATAACGTCATCTTATTCTAAACAAAAAGGGTGTCATGGGCAATTTAAATAAAAAACCCTATAATATATCTATTTCTCTTTAACAAGAAAATCGTGAGTTACCCGTTTTAATCAATCTCTTGAGCAACAGCTATGATTTTCAAATTGTCCTGTGTGTTTCCTCTAAAATAGACAGTGATAAGTGAGTTTATAATCAAATGGTAATGGCGTTCTCTGTATTCGTGTTTTGCGGAGCAAAGCAATGTCTGTTGTCTCAAAGTGTCACTAAATTTGAACATTATACTCCAATGGAAATTACGATGAGCGCAGTATAAACTGTAAATGTATTCTACTTTATACCACACTACTTTGCAAATACTCCACCATTCAACACATTATTTGTTATTTATATTAAAAAAAAACACCCATTAAAACTGAACTGAGGATCAACACAAAAGCCACCACTGCCTATTGATAGTTTATGGGCCTATAAAATGTATTTTATACCGAATATTGTGCTTTGAGCTACATTACCACCGGTTTACAGTGTCAGAAATTAACCCCGTTTCTTTCCTTTTATGCGAAGTAACATCCATTAAATTAATGTACCTATTTTAAGGGGTAGTGGCTGATGCTTTTGATGTGACGGAAACATGATCGTGCAGTTACTCGATCCTTGGCGGAATATGTATTGTCCATAGCTAAACATAGGACAGGTCACAAACATCTTTACTATATCAGCTATTCGTGTATTATCTCAACAATGTGCTGCATCTACGGATTGTGACGATGGCAGAGACCTTGTATTACCCTGAAGGGGGGTTATTAAGTAGCGTTTGATGAACTCGCTTAAATTTTGGAAGGAATAATTTGAGTTCAATTTTAACCTAAAGGCAGACATATTCGAGCCAACCACATATCCATATGCTTTTACTATGGAGCATTCCTTATTTTGGGTAGGATTACTTTACACAGAATTGAGGAAAACATTATTGTTATTGGCACACTATGGTTTCTTTTTTTTCTGGTATAAACTGCACTAATTTATATCAGTCTTGTGGATGTGAATCTAAATCCCCTTGCTTTAACTAGTTCAGATCGTGTCGACGAGCTACCTCAATTTCTTGTCTTCCTTTCTCTGATTTTGTTTGTTAGCAGTCTGTAGCTAAGTCTTGTATGACAAAGTGAACTTTACTAAACAGCACAGGTTTCACATACAACTACACGTGCCATAGAAAGGTGTTTAAGCTAGAAGCCATATACAATCTTGTTACTTTACGTAACGTTGAAACGAGATATAATTCTTATGTGTTATATGGTTTCTCTGTGACACTCATCGCTCAACAACATTTAACTCTTGCCCGGCTTCATTGTTGATGATGTGGACAGCGTGGTTTCTTGAATACCTCATATTGCATCTAAACGTCAACCTAAAATGCAAACAGGCATGTTATAGAATGCCAGTAATATTTAATATCATACTTATGTGGTCAGGGTCATCTTAATTTGCTATAATACAGTTTTACGGTGTAAGATTTTGAAGATCCTTCGGATTCCAAATAGTGTACTATAAGTTAATTCTGGTTAAACCTAAGTCTTCCTTTCTAGATAACCTCTAACTTTTACTTCATGGCAATGTAAGAAAAGTATACCCGATATAAGCAATGGGTGTCAGCAATTAAATGACCACCATGTGTTGTTATCATATCTGTAAACGTGTAATTATTTATCCGATTGATGTTTAACGATGGACTCGACTTTATTTTACTCAAGCAATGAATTTGCACTGCCCGTAGCTGGCGAAAAGTCCATTAGAAAACTCGTAAAAACCTCCAGTCGCCGTTTTATATCTGGGTCTAAAGTCGGTCTCAAGCCCATGATCGGATCATTGAAGAAGGGTTGCCGAATTGAACCCCGGTGAGACATACTAAACTACACTGATTGTTATCAAATCTGTGGTATATTGTATGCAATTGAGTTGGTCATTTATACTCATTTAGATTAGGATCTGATCTGTTATCTAGACGTTATTTAAGGGGAACCTAGAATTAATCCATCACAGCACTCGTTATTTAATCATTCTGAAATGATACAGATTAAACTTGATACATGATGATAGCAACTGAGGAGATTAATAGGTCTGACCGTCTGGCGAATATAGGTTAACAACACTGTATGTCAAAGTATATAAATCGTTTCCAACCAGTGTATGAAACTTGACCGGAAAGGAATGTGTATTCCGTGCACAATCATGTTCAAGAGTTTATTATTTATCATAATATATTTTTCAAACATCCAGGAAGTAAACTAAATTGGGTCAAATATCTACTCATGCTATTTTTGTTCTGTAAAAAAAACATTAATAACCTTCCCCCCAAAGACCATATTTTATGTGGATGGTTCTTCTATGTTATATACTAATAAGACTTGGTTTTTATTTAACATGGTACGCAGGATGTGTTCCGCAATAGAATAAATTATATTGACCAAGATATCGTACATGTATATGATAAAATGCTGAAATAGTGAACGGGTCACCCTAACCAGTCGGTCAATTTGACCAACAAGGTTTGTAGATAATCGTTTCATTCATTACCGAAGTGATGACGTAGGCAGAGATCCACTTTTACCCCGAAGGGTTGTCATTAGGAAGCCTATGATGAAGACGCTTACAATGTGGAGGGAGTTATTCTTGTTTTGTTTATACCTAAAGACAAACATTCATGTTCGAGCCAAATCACATGTCCATATACTATTACTATGAAACATTTCTCACTTGGGTATGATTACTTCACGTAGAATTGCGATTCTCGCCTGTTGAACTATGGCGGTAAAATTGCATGATTTTTGTTGAAGACAGGGTCTTTATTATACCTTGAGAAGAAATTAAACAAGTAAGCCCTTTGGCTAAGCGAAGTTTGTTTGAAGCCTGTTGGGCTATATGGCGGTGAAATTGCATGAAATGTTTTGAAGATAGGGTGTTTATTACCTTGAGAAGAAATTAAACAAGTAAGCCTTTGGCTTAACGCAGCTTGTCCGAAGAGTGACAATGCTGTCTTTACTTAGCAGTGGAGGAAAATGAACTTTCTAAAATTAGGTAAATGCTTAACATCTTCGTTGTGCTGGTGTCAATTATTGTATGAATACACCGCCGTCATATAAGGGAAACGTCCTAAAGCACGGCGTTAAACACCAATCAATCAATCGATCAATCTTATTCTAACTCACATTATTCAAAGTAGCTTTCTTTCAGAGCTTACTGGGAGCTATTTTGTCCTCATCTCCCGAACAACTCCAAATTTAACAAAGCATCCACGAATGGTATATTATGCTATCTCAAACCCATTAACCTTGAACATGGCAATGAAGAAAAAATAGCAGTTACAAATTAAACGTGGAAAAAACACACATAATACTGCACTATGAATTTATATTGTCTATTGTCCCTTGTATTGTCTTTTACGTCACGTTCACCCATATTAATGGTGTATTATACAACACACTCCAAATTCTATTGTGTCTGTTCTATATCTATTCTTATATGTTATGTGGTTTCTCTTTGACACTCATGACGTCGCTCAACCACGATGTGAAACGTGAGAATTGACGATAGCGTGGAAACATTGTGTGTTGAGGACTTCACATCACAACTAAACATCAACATAGAGATTAAACAGGCATGCTGTAGAATGACAGCCATTTTAGCATGGTACTTGTGTGGTGCGAATGAGGGTCATCTTTAATAATTGACTTTAATATATTGTTACGTTGTAAGATTATACGTAAATTCGGGTTAAACCTAAGTCTTCCTTTCTAGATAACCACTACCTTTTACTTCATCGCAATGTAAGACAAATATACCCGATATGATCAATGAATGTCAGCACTTTATTAACTACCATGTGTTGTTATCATATCTGTAAACGAGTATTGATTCATCCGATGTTTAACGATGGACTCGATTTTATTTCACTCATGCAATGCATTTGCATTGCCTGTGGTTGGCGAAAAATCGATTAGAAACCTCGAAAAAACATCTAGTCGCCGGACAATTTCCATTGTATACCTCAGTTCTAAAGTCGGTCTCGAACCCGTGATCGGAACTTTGAAGGAGGGTCAACGGATTGAACCCCGGCGAGACATACTAAACAACAATGATTGTTATCAAATCTATGGTATATAGTATGCCATTGAGTTGGTCATTTATACTCATTAAGATTAGGATCGGATCTGTTATCTAGACGTTATTTAAGGCAAGCTAGAATTAATCAATCACAGCACTCGTTATTTAATCATTCTGAAATGATACAGATTAAACTTGATACATGATGATGACAACAGAGGAGATTAATAGGTCTGACCGTCTGGCTAATGTAGGTTAACAACACTGTATGTCAAAGTATATAAATCGTTTCTGAGATACTTGTGTCACTAACGTCTTTAAGGCACACGCACATGTGTATATGATTCAGGAAAAGGGAGGGAATTTCGTCAACAATCATGTTCTAGATTTACCATAATTCAGTGTCAAACATGCTTAAAGTCAACCTCAAGGGTAAAATATCCACCCATGCTCATTTTAGTTCCTTTTTTGACTATTAGTCACTTCGATAGGTCTGCAATTTTACATGCTAAAGTTTGAATAAGAGAAAGAAGAGTAACTCCGAAAAACGATAAGTTCATTATAAACTTAATATTTCGGCGCTTTATTTTACTATTATCAGGAGAGTGGTGATGAAAAAAGCGCCGAAATATTGAGTTCATAATGAGTTTATCGTTCTACATTACCCTTGTACTTAAACTTATTAGTGGGATTCATGACAGTCTGAATATTTATTTAAAATGGTAATCATGTTTTTCTGTCAGTAAATAGGGAGCGTGACATCCTAACCAGTTGGTCAATTCTCTCAACTAGGTTTGTAGATAATAGGTCAATCCAAACAAACTTAATTTGGCCTCGATGTGGCTGATGTGTTTGTTTTTTTAGTCTGGACCTAACAGTCGTGAGAGTCGTGCTTCTGAATCAATGAAATACATGCAGCGATGGAAGTAAAGTCTGTGTTAACAGTGTACATTTATTATCAGGAGTTTATCTGCAGTCATGATAACACATTATCAAAGTCATATTCCTTCTTTAATAGCAAGCGTCATTTAAGTACATATAACTCTAAACATGTATTCCCATTGACAATTCTATGTTCTTTGTCAGATACTTATATTTCAATAATGACGATGTTTAGAAAGCGTTTCAATCCATGACGCAACACAAATGTTACTTTATTTGCCATCGTGTTTCAAGTAACGGTATTCTGTGGGACGTTGCGTTTCGATTGCCGTCATGTTTGACCGAAATTAGGAAAAAGACTGTTTTCGTTGACGAACTTTTCTTTGCTATTATACTATGAATTTTGCAGTGAAGATTGTAATATATAATTGTTGTATGTTATGTGGTTTCTTTGCACCACAACTATCATTATATCCACTCTAATTCTGAATACTTATTCGTATAGAAACAGAAGCGAACGATAACGGCAGAAATGCAGTTTCCATATTTTTTTGTAATTACATCTCTATTGTTATATCTTTAGTTGAATTATTTTCCTTTGATTAGTCGAAAAACCAACATGAAACAAAAATCAAAAGATGGCGTTGCATCTTTGTTGACGACACTAGAGCGTGGAACATGAAACTTATTGGACTGTCCTTCAAATACATCTTCTATTTAATCGTGTTCGAAACGAATCAACAAAACACTGGGACGGGTGAACTTCGGTGTAACAAAACAACTATTACATGTTTGAGTGTGGAACAGAATAACTTGCCTGTCGACAATTTATGAAACTTAAAACTATATTTTAATTCAACGCTGTATTCAGCATGCAAGTTCCCAGTATTGGATTTACTATAATAAAAATTAAAACCGAACAGATCCTAATTAACTCTGATGCACGTCGTCGAGTCTGTCCTCGGCTTGATTAATCGTTTGTCAGAATGGTTATAGGCTTACGTATGCAAATGGACACTGTTTCTTTTGAAATACAGACTTACCTCATCTGGCCTTACAAATTAATTTACAGCTTAAACACGATCCAATAAGAACATAAATGTAGGCACCATCTGCTACACAGACATAGACCCGCCATCATCATCTAGTTAATCAACCATCTCTTCAATGCGAACTATAACAATAAATAATAAACCCGATGGTATTGTTTCGCCCCTCTAAGGCAACTTGTTATGCTTTTCGAGTTTTCCAGTTTGAGCAGCCTATAGAAAAGTCGAACGAAGGAGAGCTTTGGTGAGTGGTTTCAAAAACCACATTTTATGTTACATACACCGACGGATCGAAGACTGAAAATAGGGTGGCAGCTGCATCAGTCTGGTTTCAGTATGTGACCTCCCTCCGTCTGCTTCCAGCATTAGACAAGCCAGCGGAGCAGACGTTCTGCTCTGCTGGATATAGAGTCCTTTCGTATTCTGTTAAATGGAATCAAAAGCATCCATCAACACAAGTGTTTAAACAAGTGTGATGTCTTATTGACCACAGACAGAGCAGGAGACGTTTTTCCACGCACTGCAGAAGTTATGTCCCTTATCGTACCGCTTTTCCTTTACGTCATTTTAAGAATAACTTCATCTAATTCTAAAACAAAGGGTGTCATGGTCAATTTAAATATAAAAAAAATATAATTTATGGATTTCTCTTTAACAAGAAAATCGCGAGTTACCCGTTTTATCAATCACTTGAGCAATAGCTAGGATTTTCAATTGCCCTGTGTGATTCTTCTAGATACACTTGCTGTGCTGTAAACTAGACAGTGATTAGAGAATTTATAATCAAATGGTAATGGCGTTCTCTGTATTCCGTGTGGATTATAACAAACGGCTTTTGCTGAGCAAAACAATGTCTGTTGTCTCAAAGTGTCACTAAATTTGATCATTATATTCCAATGGAAATTACCATAAGCACAGTATAAACTGTAAATGTATTCTACTTTATACCACACTACTTTGTAAATACTCCACCATTCAACACATTATTTGTTATTTATATTTTTAAAAAAACACCCATTAAAACTGAACTGAGAATCAACACAAAAAGCCACCAGTGCCTATTGTGAATTTATGTACCTATAAAATGTATTTTATATCGAATATTGGGCTTTGAGCTACATTACCCCCCGTTTACAGCATCCGAAGTTAACTCTGATTCTTTTATCATAGTAACATCCATTAAATTAATGTATCTATTTAAGAGGTAGTGGCTGGTGCTTTTCATGTGATGAAAACATGATTGTGCAGTTTTATGGCGGAATATGTATTGTCCATAGCTAAACATAGGACAGGTCACAAACATCTTTAGTATATCAGCTATTAGTGTATTATCTCAACAATGTGCTGCATCTACGGATTGTGATGATAGCGGAGATCTTGTATTACCCTGAAGGGTATGGCAGGCGAAGTGTTTCAATATTAAATAAATTATATTTGTTTGAAAAAGTTAATATGTTTGAATAAAAACATA
>JAVFBX010216426.1:0-11630 GCA_034783855.1 Mopalia kennerleyi | reverse complement strand
TTCTTTAGTGGATAGGGGTTATTTACAATGTTAGATGATGAGGTATTGCAAAGTGTGATAATTAAGTAGTGTTCTATGTTGCTTTAAGGAGTGTCAGCTAAATATCGGTTGATGATTGCTTGGCCTCAAATCAATGTGTCAAAAAAGTGATAGATCCAGACACATTTGTTGCCATGGAAACCTTAAATTTGTTTGGTATGTTATCATTTGCGTCATAGTAACTTCAGAACGTGTGACAAGCCTCTGGACCCAGTACTTTACAGATTAAATACATTCAACAACTTTGATAACTTACCGGTTATGACACTGACGATGAGTCCAACAACTATCGTGACGATTAACCCAAGAAATGTGTGATGAACAAAGGATAATGAGTACAACTTATTCAAACCAGTTCTGAAACATAAACAAAATATTACCGCTTTAAATTCGCATTTCATTCTAGTTTCCCCGAAATGTTCAGTTGTTGTTGTTGAGACTAGAAACGTACGTCTCCAGACGAAATAAAGCCCTTACTGAATGTCGTAAATACCTCAACTTACTGATTGATTCAGTCTTAGACGGACTAACGGATAGACTGACTGACTGATTGATTGGATGATTGGTTTATTGATTGATTCAATGGTGTTAAGCGTCGTAATTAAGGGTATTTCGTGTACATGGTGGGGATGTACGCCAAAAAGCAAACTAATCACACTGACACAGACGTATAACGTGAAGTGCTTGTTTTCTGTTAAAGATTAATGTTCATCCAGTGTTAAGTAAAGGCAGCATGACCAATCTTGGACGAAATGTCCCTGGTCCCAAGGATTTCCAATTTAAAAATCATAAAACTATATAATTAAGCGTTATAGTCGACATGCATTTGTTATTATTTAAGCCAAGATATTAAATGTACGATTGTGGGCAAATGCACGCGCACATAGATTGTTAGTTAAACAAATTACCCAACATAGCTTTCCAACAATGAAATTCTGAATATTGATTTAAATTATTTGTCGGAAACATAAAGGACTGACTTACAGGGGTTGCCTTTCGTTGTCTTCAAGGGCGCTGTACACGGGACTCATTGCAGTAGATAAAATCCAATCACCATTCAACGATGAATAGTTTCTGGATACAAAACTACTTCCATTAGTAAAAATACCGGACGTGTTTCCAAGGCAATTGTCCATAGGCCCAGGAGCCAAATGGTGAGCTTTAATGTCGCTAAAACTTCCTCCCAAAGACACCCATAGAGAGATACCAATGCCACAAAGGCCACCGATCAAAGCCCCCTGGCGGAAGATAAAACATGTTAAAAAGGACGGCTTAAGATCGTCTAAACTTTTCTTTGTTTATCAACAAGACGATTCAAAAAAAGTGTTAAGCAAGATGAGGTGTAAATAATTTCAACGGAAGATCAACACACGGCTTATTTTAATTATTTGCTTTAATTACGCTGCATTCATCCTTTGTTCATCTTAATGTAATGTCTGTTTTTTAAATTAAGATTTTTAAAGACGGAAAGCACTGCAGCAAATCAGCATCAGCAACTAATAATTACTTATATATAACTGGGATCACTATGCGCATTTCCATCGAGAAACATAATCAAAACAGTCACTTGTTCCGGATTTTCAAGAAATAAAACGCGTCCACCGAAATTTTCGTTAGAAAGTAATATTTTTTTTATATATAACCGGGGGAACCATGCTCCGTTCTATCGAGAAACCGCATCAAAACAATTTTTTGCGGGCTCTTGAAGACATAAAACACGTCCACAGAAATGTTCAGCGAGCAATCGGATAGGCTTACCGATGAAGACATTTGCCAATCAGCATGTAGTTCGATCTAAGACCTTTTTATGAACAAGGTTAGAAACTAATTTCGTTATACCAATTCAAATATTTTCATATCTAACTGCTATAATGTGATTAAAACCACCGCGGTTACACGGCTTTCTCCCAAATTAAGGATAGCTTTACATATAGTGTCATTTCACACGGTGCTGTTGTGTAACTTACAACTATTTATTTTAAAAATAGAGAAAGACAATTTTGCTTACTTCTACCGGGATTCAAACCGGGGTCGTACAAACTTACAAGTAAATAAATACAGTGGAACTACATAAGTTATGAAATCGTACATCTGTGGCGCTATATGATTCCTTTTTAAGGTGTTAAGAATTTAATTTCACTTAAATCAGCATCCGGATCTTTTATTTCGATACACTGTACATTTTAAAAAGCGACTTGGCCTTTCAGAAAATGCGGACTGATGTGATGAATTGAGTAGAACTTTGTAACATGGCTGCCTGGGAAGAATTGTATGCAATTGATGGCGTGTGTGCTACCTAGAACATATTATGTAGACCACGTAGGCCAAATATATCGCAGATGTCAGAAAGTTCCGGTCTGCGTCAAAACGGTAGATGGTATTTGACAGTTACAGAAAATGGAACAAGTCTATTTAACGTGAGAGTGTGTGTGAAACATCTAGAAATAAGAGAGCGCCTAGATACACACCTTTTTATTTGTCCACGGTACCAGTCCACCCAGAATAAACATCGCACAGGTAGGCCCGTCCACAGCACCTATCAAACTTGTTGCGATCTAAAAAGAATCAATGATGATGAAAAGCCATATAATTAACCTGCAAATATTCCCTTGTTTACATTTGCTCACGTCGGTGTGCCGCCTTGCAATATAATGGAGTCTTTTTAATCAGATGAGTCTCAGTTATATTGACCGTGTATAGGTACGTGAAATATCATGATTATATTTACCTGTAAAAGGAGCATGTACTGGTCATCGACCTATGCTTTTTTATTATAGGGTGAGTTATAACACACAACGAATATTTAATGGATGTAGCATTGAATCCGCTGTGATAAAGTAGGGTTGGTTGGTTGTCTGATGAGGGATATTGGCGCATGCATCCTCGTGGATAAAGTAGGGCTCAGCACGTGTCTGACAACTGTGCTATCTGGCTGTCTTTATTTCGTTTTAAAGGAATACGAATATCCTCCTTCACATTTCACATTTTATAGTTGCGATCGTGTGATTATTAACTTATACTTATACAACACATCGCAGTCATAAACGTGGAATAATATTGCGAATGGCGCTAAACACAAGGCAGTAAGAGGACAAAAACTGTCCAGTAATAAGAGCACGTGTGCAAATAGAAACTCGAGACGTCCACAGTAAAGTGGGTTCCTCCAAGCTCTGTCAGTACACGATTACCAGATACTGTCTCCATCTATATAATAACTGCTGTTTAAATCAAAAACTCTATAAGCTAAGTATTGTGTAGTGAGCTATACATCAGTCTTTTTGAACTAATATTAGTTTTACCTTAGTAACGGTTCCCTGCATTTGCATGATGGCAAAAGACAGTCCGATGGCGACACATCCAAATATTACAACTGCAAAAGTTACACGCTCAAATGTTACAATTAACAACAATGATATATAAATCATCCAAATATAGGAATTGCAAAAAAAATACATACGCCCAGAACATTACATTGTTTGTTAGTTTGTTTGATTAATTGGGGTTTAACGCCGTGTTGAAGGTTATTTCACTCACATGACGGCAGTTGGCGGCCATGACGATTGAAAATGCAACACAGTCAAATTTGATCAAGCTGAAAGCCCAATTATTAAAACAGAAAGTAAACACCTCTAAATATTACAAATAAAATGTAAAAGCTTCGAAATATAACACCTGAATAGGTAATACATACATGGGTCGTATTTATTGATTAGTTCCCGCTACATGTATATCGTAGATTTTAATACTCTCAATTGTTAGATACGTCAGGTTACTCACCTATAAGTTTAGCTATAACCGTTGCTTTAAATTCTTTCATTCTTGGATACATGGGACGAACAAAATCGGTCAAGGCGCAGGCTGAGACGCTACTTAAACATGATGATAACGTGCTAAGATAAGAGAACAGAAACATGATTTAGTAATAAGATAAGAGAACAGAAACATGATTTAGTAATTTTTTAAACAATTGGTTGAGTTAAAGATAAAGGCTGGCGAAAATGTGATTGATTGATTGATTAATTGACTGCTGGGCGGCCGATCAATCGATTGCTTGATTGAATAATGAGTTGATTAAATAAAGGGTTAATTGAGAAATTGAGGGGTTTTTTTCGTTTTTAATTTATTATGCAGTTTTGGCTAATATAAGGAGCATTACTTTAATATTAAACTATTTGCACTCACTTATGCAGTATAATTCCCGTACATAGATGATTAAATCCAGATCTATTTTTAACCTTGTCGAATATTTAACTGAATTTATAGCTAGGTTTACACTATGTTCCCGACGGCCACGGCAATCAGGTTTATGGCCACCGTCGACAAAACGGTATGGACGTGAGGCAACACAGGGGGACGGGATGGGCAAACGTAACAGTCCGTGGTTGCCGTGGATGCCGTGCGAGATTTTTAAACTGTCAAAAAATTTGCCACGGCAGTCACGGTGCGGATGAGAAGATAATAGGCCGTAGTCAAACAGGGTGAACGCAACAAAACGTGACAGTTGCTAGGCCGTAACAAAACTTGGAGACGGTCCGTAGTGGGACGGCAAGCAAGTGCATTCCCCGGCGTTTCACGGTCCTTTCAGGTTTTGTAACGGTTGCTGCGCGTTTTGTCCCGTTTTGCCACGTTTTGTCACGGTTCTCACGGCAAGCTAGGGTGTATGGTAGCCGTTTCGTCGCGTTCAATCACGGCGCGTCCAGATGTGTGACGGTTCACAGACCCGGTACGATGCGACGCGTTGCGTTCTACTACGATCTGATACGGCGAGCGCGGTCTGGGAGGGATTAGAAAAGTATACAATCAGCTTCAATATCCCTGTCTATCACCTTTAGAAATGTGCGGACTTATTATGTAATCCGAACTTGACTGCGGAGAAAAAATTGCCAAAATCCCACGGCGCACTACGTTTCGGGCAAGCGGGGCTGCCGTGACCGCCGGAAACATAGTGTAAACCTAGCATAAGGATGGTTAAATGACTAATAACCATTATGTGTTCTTACTGTCCGATTTAATACATACAGAAAGCGCATATACCAAATATATTTATTATGACATCAAAGTCAAATTTCAACAAATAGACAGCCTTTTAAATATGTAGAAATGATGCTGAAAGAACAAAGATTTTAGTTTGTTTCATTTGAAGTTGTTGTTCGTGGCTGACGTTTTCTTTGGTAAAGTGAGATATCTCTACTACCGTTCGCACTATCCCCAGTGAACCTATCTACTGACGTTTGACTGTTGATATCTTCAACACATTTAGATCACCTATTTAAAACCATACAGTATGTTCAACTAAGTGTGTTTTTACAACGAAATGATCCAGATCCATACGATTGTGTCTTTGAATTTAACCTTTCAATGCACATTTATTATGTTAAATACAGTTTGAAATTTAAAAAAAAATCCCCAAGAAAGAGAAAGAAAGGCGCAACCAGAGGTTTCTTCGATGTCGACCCTTAGCTTCGAGAGCACCAGGGCACCATGAGAATTACTTCCATGTAGACCCTTAGCTTCGAGTGTATCAGGACCCCATACAGGTTTCTTCCATGTCGATCCTTAGCTTCGAGAGCACCAGGACACCATGAAGGTTTTGTCCATGTCGACTCTTAGCTTCGAGAGCACCAGGCCACTAGTTAGGTTTCTTCCATGTTGACCCTTATCTTCGAGAGCACCAGGACACCATAAAGGTTTCTTCCATGTCGACCCTTAGCTTCGAGAGCACCAGGACACCTTAAAGGTTTCTTCCATGTTGACCCTAAGCTTCGAGAGCACCAGTAAGGTTTCTTCCATGTTGACCCATAGCTTCGAGAGAACCAGGGCACCATGAACGTTTTTTCCATGTCGACCGTTAGCATCGAGAGCACCAGGCAACCAGGAAGGTGTCTTTCATGCCGACTGTTAGTTTCAAGAGAACCAGGGTTTTTTTTGGTGTCAACTTAGCTTTCTGAGCACCAGGCCACCAGGAAGGTTTCTCCTATGTCGAACTTTAGCTTCGAGGGCACCAGGGCACAAGGAAGGTTTCTTCCATGTCGACGCCCAGCTTCAATAGCACAAGGGAACCAGGAAGGTTTCTTCCATGTCGACGCACAGCTTCAGTATCACAAGGGCACCAGGAAGGTTTCTTCCATGTCGATCCTTAGCTTCGACAGCACCAGGACACCATAACGGTTTCACCCATGTCGACCATTAGCTTCGAGTGCACCAGAGCAACAGGAACGTTTCTTCCATGTCGACCCTAAGCTGCGAGAGCACCAGGGCACCAGGAAGGTTTCTTCCATGTCGACGCATAGCTTCATGAGCACCAGGCCACCAGGATGGTTTCTTCCATGTCAACCAATAGTTTCATGAGCACCAGGCCACCAGGAAGGTTGCTTCTATGTCGACCCTTAGCTTCAAGAGCATCAGGGCATCAGGAAGGATTCTTTGATGTCGACCATTAGCTTCATGAGCACCAGGCCACCAGGAAGGTTTCTACCATGTCGACCTTTATCTTCGAGGGCACCAGGGCACCAGGAAGTTTTCTTCCATGTCGACCCTTATTTTCGCGAGCACCAGGGTACCGGGGAGGCTTTTTCCATGTCGACCCTTATTTTCGTGAGCACCAGGGTACCGGGGAGGCTTTTTCCATGTCGACCCTTATTTTCGTGAGAACCAGGGTACCGGGGAGGCTTCTTCCATGTCGACCCTTAGCTTTGAGAGCACCAGGGCACCATAAAAGTTCTTCCATGTCGACCATTAGCTTCATGAGCACCAGGCCACCAGGAAGACTTTTTGTGTCAAACCTTAGCTTTGTGAGCACAAGGCCACCAGGAAGGTTTCTTCTATGTCGAACCTCAGCGTGGAGGGCACCAGGAATGTTTCTTGCATGTCGACCCTTAGCTCCGAGTGCACCAGGGCACCATGAAGGTTTCTTCAATGTCGAACCTTAGCTTCGAGAGCACCAGGACAGCAGGACGGTTTCTTCTATGTCGAACCTTAGCTTCGAGGGAACCAGGAAGGATTCTTCCATGTCGACCCTTAGCTTTGACAGCACCGGGACACCATAAAGGTTTCATCCATGTCGACCATTAGCTTCGAGAGCACCAGGGCAGCAGGAAGGTTTCTTCAATGCCGACCCTTAGCTTCGAGTGCAACGGGCCACCAGGAAGGTTTATTCTATGTCGACCCTTAGGTTCGAGAGCATCAGGGCATCAGGAAGGTTTTTTGACGTCGACCATTACTTTTGAGAGCACCAGGGCACCAGGAAGGTTTCTTCCGTGTCGACCTTTAACTTCGAGTGCACCAGGGCATCAGGAAGGTTTCTTCCATGTGGACCTTTAGCTTCGAGAGAACCATGCCACCAGGAAGGTTTCTTACATGTCGACCCTTAGCACCAGTAAGCACCCTCTCTATAGCAAGCCGCAAGAATAATATCAATTATAAACAGATGAGGATTTTCGAACAAGTTTCTTTTGTTTGTAACTCTGGATGGCACTAAAACTAAAGAGATATGGGTTCAGGGCTGAATTAATGGGTAAAATAACAGTTGTTAAGACAGAGGCCATGTCTCTATTGATAGGTTCTCCCAGCACTGACAATAGGTTGGTCATTGTCAAGGGAATAACACATAGAACGTCAGTTACGATAATAATAGTTAATTTTCTAGCAACCTCTAAATCTATTCTATCTTCACGACCAGCCGTAATTTGCGTTTTACGCACTACTCTGTACGTTAGCCCATACATGATAACAACCAAAGAGAGACCGAATGCATTGAGTCCAACAAAAACAAAAAATGAAAACTCCCAGCCTCTGCCTAACGGGTCAGCGAAGTTAAACGGCAAACACACAGCGTTCCTGCTATAATAATCACCAAAGTAAGACGGCATAGAAAATGGAATAACACTCGTGACCAGAGCAAATACCCAACCCAAAATCATGGTTAGTGAGGCAGATTTCTTGTTAAATTGGTAACTTGAAAACGTATAAGCCAATCGCCTAGTTCTGTCAATAGCAATACAGACGAGGGTAAACATGGACATCTCGCAAGACACTGTAGCAATAACACCGATGAGTCGACATAAGTTGGAGTGTCGCCATATTTTATCGTTCAAAGTGTATATTCCTTTGTATCGAATGTTTGTGATAGATAAGGACAAGAGATATATGCCCATCAACATGTCTGCTAAGCTCAGGTTTAGGATAAATATAGACGGAATGTTGTGAACTTTCTCAATGAATACTCGCCAGCAAATCACACCCCCATTTCCTACTAAAGCTAGAACAGCAAAAGCCCATACGATTCCCTGGAGAAATTCATTGGGTAATAGGTCAGAACAGGACGTGTAGCTGTTTACCGCTGGCGAACATTCAGTACCCTTGGAACCTACATTACAACAAAATATGTAAGAATCTGTGAGTAAAGTTTTTACCCGAAGATCCCGAACAAAGCCTGCCTGTGTTTCATCAAGATAGTTTTGTGTAAGAGAGAGTACACGGAGATGTGGTAAAGAAGACATAGCTTCTTGGTGTACAAAAGATATCAAATTGTTAGACAAGTTAAGATTAGTGATACCATAGAGTCCAAGGAAAGTTTCATTACTAACGACCTCTATATACATACTACTTAGGTTTAGTACTTGGAGAGCAGACAGACCAATGAAACTTCCTGGAAGAATTTGGTGGATCGGATTTCCATGTAACTTGAGAGTCTTTAGGTTTTCCAGACCGAGAAATGTTTCAGGCTCTACAACACTTAACATATTGTCGCTTAAATCTAATAAAAGAAGATTCGGCAGAAACACAAACACGCCTCCATTAAGAGAGGAAATTGAATTATTGTTTAGATAGAGATGAGCCAGAGTTCTGTAACCTTGGAAGGTCAAGTTTGTCCCATTCAGATTATTATGACTGAAATCAAGAACTTTTATGTTTGGCGCATTGTCTATTAAAGGGATATACTGGAATACATGGCGACGACAAATGATAGCTAACCCTACACATGAGCAGTTAGTCGGACAATCAGAGAGTTCTAAGTTACATGCTATTTCATCATCTCTTCCTGATTTACAATGTACCTGTGCGTCACAAACATACTGAAATGAAACACACTGATTAGACCTACCACATCTCAATTGGTTTGGGCAACTTCTGTTATCACAGTGCTTCTCATCCTCCCCTTCAACACAGTCCTGGACGCCGTCACACACTTTGTGGTGGGGAATACAGTATGAGGCTGGACACTTGAAATGGTCCGGACACTCAAAATGTTCACAGTACCTTAGGTGTGCCCCGTTAGAACAATATAATAGCTGATTATATAGGTTATGGTCGTAGAGACAAGTCTTGTCTCGTGGGAAACATTTCATGTGGTCTGAGTGACATCGCTGATAATCAACTCTTTCTGGACATTTGGCATCATAGTTACCTGATAGGACATAATTGCCATTTTTATCCTTTATATAAAAATAAAATCTTTTATGGTCTGCCTCATTAACCATTTCATCAGCTTCCGTTGTATCCGGACAATCCGGCTTTAAATCTTCTACTTTGCTGAATGGAATACAACCTACTATGGGACATTTCAGATGTTTGCACTCTATTTCCCAGTCGCATAAATTCTCGTCGGATTTGTCCGCACAGTCGAACTTATTGTCGCAGTGTAGTTCTATCTCAATACACTGGCCATTTGAACATGTGAACTGACTTTCAGAACAATTAACATGGACACATCGATTTTCATCACTTGTATCATCACAGTCAACATAAAAATCACAGTATCTAGAAATGGAGATAGTTTCGCCACTTCCACAACGGAATGTACTGGTCTGTAACACACAATTTGACTCATCTTCTGCAGATGAACAATCTGGGTGATGGTCACAAACTCTGTCCATATTTAAACAAGTCCCATCTGCACAGCGAAAATGATTAGAAGGACATATGTTCTGACGTTGTATAGGGGTAATTTCGCAGATAACATGATAAGCGAGTCCATCAGTTGGCTGACATGTACTAGACTTCGACGAAAACCGCTTTTGGTAAAGCGCATCTTGACTAAGAATCGGTAATGAAATACAACCTAATAGTCCGGAAGGGAGTTTAACCCATATGTCACCCTCACCTTTCTTGAAACCTATGGAAATAAGGAGCCTCCTCAGTGTTTGCCTGGGGAGAATACCTGCATCAGCTACTTCACTTCCACTTTCTTGGCACATCCGTTGAGCTTGAGAACGACTGGTCCCTTCGATCAATGAAGTTTCCCTTGTGAGAAGACGAATGCAATGCCCGAAAATAAATATATACCTTTGGGGACAGTGCGAACGGATAACGGGTAATTTAGCATGGTTAAGGGGCACGGGGTTATATGGCCTTACGGTCTTTATCTCACAGATGCTGTAAACATTAGATAGTACGGTGAAGAAATCACAAGGTACCTTACGCCAATTCGTGGAAAAACGAGGGTTTCCCGGAACCATTGCCACACACCTGTGTGACAGATCCAGCACAGGTTGAATTTTATCTACATCAATTGGTGGTTTTGGCAATTCTGGTAGGACATTGTCGAAAACAGCGAATGGATAGTACCAGTCTGACAGTGTTAGTGGGCTGCCATCTTCCCATCGATATGATCCCGCCTATAATAAATAGAACAAGATGACTTTTACTAACTGAATATATTAATATATTTGTATTTTATCCCACCGAGTTGTTTTTTGTTTGTCTGCAATCTAATTTATTGCCATAGCTTTGCTCTACCTCAATACGCTGGCCATTTGAAGATATGAATAGATTTTCAGAACAATAACATTGACACATCGACTTTTGTCATCTTCCATTTTGGACAGGACAACGACTGTTAAGTAAATAAATAGACTTGACTTAATGGGGAAAATAGTTTTCTATTCTTCTGTTGATGTAACTTTCTCCGATTTCACACTGATATATATATTTGCGTAAAATAACATTTTGGCATAGTTATTATCTGCGGTGACTAGTCGCTATAGTGCGTCAAGTAATTTCGCTACTAGCTTCCTTTCCTGAGTTATATTCATGTCCAGAAACCCGATCTTATCCAGCTATAATCCTAATCAGAGATAAACGGATTGTTAAGGCCTATATAGAGACATGATATATATATACCCCGAAGCCCATTCCAAAATTGCGGAATATGATGAGAACTTTAAGACAAGCTTTTCCTAAATCACTTTTACATTTTGTGGAGTTGCAGTCATCATTCACAATTTTGGCCTTGACATAACTTATCGTTGCAGCTTCCAATTCAAATAAAGTTAAAATTATTCCCAAAATTCCTATGCCAAAATTAGAAGTCTGTCCTGACAGAGTTCATTGAACTGAGGTTACAGGAAATAGTTTATATCTGCAGTGGCTTAAACATTTTGATTTAAACTAGATTCGGTTTAGGTACAAATATTGTCAACCTAAAAAAAGATCTTATCTTAACGGCATCAGATAGGTCCCGCCTTGGCCGTGGTCTCTCATTTGTCCCATCCCCCAAGCAGTACTCAGATAGTGACTTTAAGATTCAGAAAACAGGTTATATTTTCGGTTACCGAGATACATTGGCTAGAGCAAATAGGTACAGAACTGGC
>JAVFBX010216415.1:0-11631 GCA_034783855.1 Mopalia kennerleyi | reverse complement strand
TTGTTGTCAGTGTGTATGAAAAAAATCAGAGAAAAATCAGATATATGTTTTGAGCGGCTGGAGGTATAGTGGAGGATCGATTTCCAACTTTCACCATGTGTTGAGATAGGCGGGATGTAGGGCTAAGACGGAGGAAGTAGCCCTATTCATTGTGTTAGGGTACGAAGTGAGATTGAACCACTAGGCCTAGTCAAATGTTTAGGCCTACATGGACAAGGGACCGTCCTTATTTGTAAATAAAGATGTTTCATTTGAATCTTGACAACTTTCAAAAGACTCTGGGCTCAAATTTTCAAAAATTGAAATAACCTGACTAGCTTACCATCGTTTTTCAAATTTACTCCAACCTGCCAGATAAACAAATGTGAATATAATCAGTAAGAACAATAGCCTAGAAATGTAGAATGAAAGTTAAGAAAAAGTAACAAAGTTTTCATTTATAAAAAGGTAAAATGGCTGCTAACACTTACATGCGAAGTCCTCCATCAAAAACATCCATCGCTTATCAGCTTTCGAAAATTTCGTTCATTATCTTGAGTGTTCATTTGTTTTTTTAACGATTAACACAACACTGCCATTAAACTGATCAAATTTGTCACTTTGATTTAGGCGCTTGATTTCAATGTCACCAAAGCCAAATATTCTTCCCTCCTCCGAATACTGAAGAGTTCCTCGAACGGGACAACAACAACAACAAAACAAACCGGCTGTTTATCCAGATGGAAATCCCACGTGTGTTGAAATTTGATGCCTCAGATGGAATTGAATCTTGCCCAGTCGCTGTGGAGGACGGGATTGATCTATCTCAATTTAAGGTTATCCAATCCTTAATGCTATTCAAGTATAACCATGGAACTATAAAGAGAGGCAGGCACAACTCTGTCGGCCATTACCAGCTAATTCACGGCGGTCTGCAGTCAAAACGTCCTCTACTAAAACGTCCCCTTTCCACAACGTCCCCTTGTCAAAACGTCCCCTAATATATGTAAGCCTATTATCAACTGGAGACAATGACATGCTGAGATTACCTGCTAACCCTGTTTGGTATCATGTTGTTATCTGATAACGGCAGTTATTAGGGGTGACTATTGAGGCTGATATGACTATTGGCACTATTGCGATAGTATTGCGATAGTCTAAACCAATATCGTGATAGTATTGCGATATTAAGGGACTATTGCGATATTTTTGTTAATTTTTTAAACACATCTAAAGTAGCCATAATGAAGAAACATAACTATATTTCAAGCAAGCAATTTCTAGTATAAAACTTGTATATTTCTACGTGAGATTTCTTTATTTGTTTAACAATTCACAAATGATTGTACTATATGTATATACTAAGTTATTTGGCACCCTTGTCTCTGCATAGAAAAATATATATTCAAGTTAAAACAACATATGTTGTAACAATATCACGGCTTTAGAATAAACCGACTTGTAGGTTCGGGCAATTTATCCAACTATCTACACTAGCACATCTTCCGAAAAATGTCTCCAAATTATGTTTACTAAAACAATTCATGTGTCTACAACTCATAGTATGATACTCTCAGGAAAATTACTCAACTATTGAAACTATCGATATTTGCATCCACTATTGGCGATAGTTATCGATATCACGGACTATTGCGATATATCGACAGTTTGATGCATCGTTACACCCCTATTACCTACCATTGAAAACAACAGTTGTTATGTTGGTAAAGATCCACGAAATGTACCACAAAGGCGACTGAGTCACTGGAACTGTGGCTTAGTCTTAGTGATCCAGTCAGTGAAAAATATTTACCAAATTTCAAGAATGACTGCTGATGTTACATGTATGTGTACATTATTACTTAATGGTAGTTATGATAATAGAGTATGTAATTAGGTGGAATGTGTTCAGGTAATGCAGGGATGGATGTAAAAAAAAAAAACTTGACAAGCGAAAATTCAATTTAGCCCCAACAATTATTTTATCATTTATATGCATTGGAAGCATTAAAAGGTATACCATCCCAATTTATTTTCACTTGTTCTCGGTTGTTCGAAGCATTATGTTAAAGGCCTATCTTTAATCCTAGATTAGTGTTTTAATCTGCTATTAACGACTAATCTTGGTTTTGAGCAACTGGGCCCTGCTCTTTCAAATGATTAAATTAATGATTTTTAAGAAAAAGAACGAAGTGAAAACAAGTAGCTTGTGAACACTGTCCACTTGAAATCAGATAAATTTGGATATATACAGTCGTAGTTTTAAAACTACAACAACAACAAAGTTTTTTTTTTACATATCATTTGCTGAAGTAGGTTGAGATTAAAATTCCATTATGAGCGACATGAATTGTTGTAAAACTGACTCTAACTGGCTGTGTATCACAAAACAATTAAACTTTTGAAGATTAAGCCTTCTGTCAATATCAGACTAAGAACAACCACATGGTGTTCTTTATTATATTGGAAACCGTCAATTTTGCAATTAGTACATTTTGTTACCTGGCTTCCAACAACAAACACAGGAACTCATGTTACTCGATAAGACAAGCATTTATTTCCTGAAAACATTTGAAATAATTTTGATGATTATAACCAGGAGGCGCTGACATGTTGCTAGACAAATGATATTTTCTGTTTGACCAACTGTATTATACTTCACTCCTCAATTTGATACGAGTTAGAAAAACCTACCTCTGCCAGATCGTGCTGTATCAAGGAAATATCTGAAACTTCATTTTATGTCAAAACAAAATCATGCAAAGTGAAAGATCAGAGATGCTACAAACTGACATTTGTTTTGACATATATCTATATTCCGACATAAACATGATGTTTATTTGTACAACATTTATATTACATTGATTAGATTATTTTTTTTATGACTCCGAATTTTCCACTACATTTCAATAATGTAATGCAGTTTTCACGCATAACACGTTAGCAATTTCAGTTTTTCATTGTTCACATGGAATTTTAGAAACTTTTTGATAACTGACATTCAGTGTCAAAAAATGACATTAATTTCCTGTTAATGTGTTGTATTTTGTTCTCACAGAACTGGAGAATTTAAATGAAGAAGAAAGAAAAGGGTTGATTAAGGAAGGTTTTAACCTTTTACCTCCTGCTCATTACCAGACCCTGAAATACCTGTTGTCTCATTTAGCCAGGTAAGCTCACAGATGTTCTGTATATTACATATTAAGAACTTGTGTTTTGGATTTCGTAATTTTTGTAATGTTGTATGATCCAGTTTCAAACGTTTCTGTCTTTTATCATTGTTAGTGGCCAAATGTCTGATAATTAATATCATTTAAAATTAATTATGGTCCCATTGTCTTAGCTAGAAAACCCATCCACTTGTCATTTTGGGACACCCAGATTTCTAAAATGGTCAAAATGACAGGTAAAATTCTGAATTTTAACATGGGCAAGACTGAAGAATTGAAATTCAGGTCAGTTTATTTGGAGCCTAACAAAATGTCAACACTGATGGAAGATAAAGTCTCCAACACAGTTAAAACATATTTATGGATGTGCTGTTTGAAAACACTACTGTTATACAAATGAAAAACTTTTGAGCATAGCATTAAACACACAATTATAATGCTTTTTACCCTCTGACTAAAGGCAGTATGCTTCATGCAAGCTGTCTTTACAACCTGCTATGGAGGAACATGCATTTTCCTGCAGAACAATATACTCCCCATGTAACGGCTGTGTATGTGTAGTTCTTGACTGCTTCAGTAGGAAATATTGCTGTCAGATAAATAAAACCCAGTTCAATTTGACACCAATCAATCAATGAAATGAGCTTGTATTATTTATGATTTCAGAGTGATAGAAAAGCGTCATCTGAACATGATGAACCCTGAGAATCTGGCCATTGTGTTTGCCCCTACACTCATGAGATGTCCAGAGCTCGACCCTATGACCAGTCTTATGGCAGCTAAATTTGAACACAAAGCTATGGACATTATACTCGAACATCAGAAAGAGTTTCTCAAAATACCATGAAAACATGGCTAATAAAGAACTCTCCAAAGAGACCTCACTTTCAGACAGGAAGACATTGTCACAACTCTCACAGACATTTAGGAAAAGACATTAATATAAGTTACACTAAGGGAGGCAACTGTAAAAGAAATTAGACAGCTTTTAAGGGGAGATAACTGTTTACAGGAGAAGTTCCCTGTTGTCATTGTTGCTGTTAAGGGAGGCTATGATCTGTTGGGTTTTCATGAGAGCACGTCAAAGAGAGATGGAAATACAGGTTTTATAGATATGCGAAAAGGATCTTGATTCCAGTGTCAAAGTTAAGGGTTATTAATGGACTTGGTCTCCTCATTTTCCTTGTGTCCATCTGTTCCATGTAGATACGTGGTATTTGTTTCAGGGAAGGAACTAAAGCATACTATAAAATGTCTTCTTCTTAATAACTAGGGTACACTCTCTGTGGTTCAATATACCCAGGGGCTCACTGCTGTGGGTCAGTGGTTTGTGTGCTGGACAACTGATCTTCCTTCGATGTACCGCTCACAGTATTGAGACCCCTTGATTACCCCAGGTATACGATGAAGTTACATGAGCCGGGGCGGCAATCGTAGGTGTGGTTTTTACAGGGTTTCCTCTCAGTTTTCCGCAGAATTTAAGAAAATTAGAGTGAGAAAAGTCCAATCCATCCATCGTCATAAGTGAAATACCCTTGAGCACGATGTTAAACCCCAATCAAACGAACAAACAGTATATCTATTATACCATATAATAAAATATATTAGACTATGGCAGAACAACATGTTTAATTATTTCACACAGTCTCACGGGTAAAATATAAAAATGTTTCAAACTAATCATGCTGTTGTGCAGTGCAATACATTGTATTGAAACAATAGCTTTGTGTTTGTTTTCAGGAAAACCAATCCACTACGAGTGTCTACATACAATTTAACCTAGTCATGGGATGTACATATGAGTTATAAAGTTAATGAAGAAACTCCTATATAAAGTGTTCCTCATGACACAGACAACTTGGTTGATTGAACTTTAGTCCTTTCCAGGGCAAAATGTACAAATAACTTGAAGCTTGAAAATAACTTTTTAACTGGTCTTCAAATTTTCAATTATTTATAAGCTTACTGTTTGCATATGATCAGATTTTAAGCAAGAGACTTAGAATTGATAATACAAATGCATAGAAGTCTGGAGTTATGTGAGACACAGGCAACACCAGATGTTTAAGGGAATATGCATAATGATCCAACTGTCAATTTTATCATGTTTAAATGACATATGACACAGTCACATTTCTTTATACTGTATTTTCTTACTGTCCGTTTATAAACATTTGCTACAAATCTGCTGTCTGGCTTACCCACCTTAGGTGTTGTGTATAAATTGAAAACAGTTTGTGTTGTGGTTTTAAGCAAATATTTCAAATATGGACATCAAAATGACTATTTGTCACCTGATCAAGACCTTAGTTGTTCTTTTCAATACTGTTCATTTCTATGTTTTCTTGGCTTTTTTATGGACTATGAAGTAGACTAATTATTGCTTCGAAATATTGGACTTCAGTCTTGTGCATTTTTTATTTACAAAGATACTATTTTTTTCTGTGGATAATTATTTTCTAGTCTTTAGGGTCATCCTCATTGTGATTGTATAATTTAATGCAGCTTTTTTTTTTCAACGAAAGTGGGACTAATTTTGATTTATTTATTTGTCCACTGGTATTTTCAACATTATACTTCAAAGTAAATTTATATTTTACCCTCTAGTTTAGAGGTAGTCTTAAGCCAGTTTAGTACTCATTTATACCTTTTCGCTGTTTATTCAGGATTTTTTCAGCATAAAAAAGTTTGCATTTGTGTTGACAAAAGACAGTTTTTGGCAAATATTCTTGTATATAATAGTAGAGATTCTGGATTCTCACATGTTAAAATGATACTCCACTCCTAAATATACAGATCTCTGAACACAGAAATACTTGAGTTACTCTAATATTATTTTATCCACCAGCAGGAGGTTACATATAAAGGTCGTCTAAACATTGTGATGGTGCCGTGTGAAGGTGATGTTAGATCCATCTGGCAACACCCAGCCTGTTGTGACATCTCACACTGTCACCTTGTCCTGTTGCACCAAGTACCTGTCTTGTCAGTGCCAACAAGAGTGGTCTTCTCTGACCAGGCAGTAGACTGGCACGCCATCGTGTGGGTCAAATAACCTTAAGTTTGGTGTTAAACCCCAATCAAAGTCCAACCAAAATAGGATGTGACAGGAGTTCACTGTATCACATTTCAGAGGCTGTTTGGTAGATAGACAACGCCCAGATTATGAGCCCCGTTTTAAAATGGGTTGCTGTTTTGGGGTTAATAAGGAAACATTTATCATGTGGTGTATTCATGTTGAGGATGTCATCAATATTTGTTGATTGAATTGAGAAAACTTGTTAAATATTGTTTATTTGAACAAAATCTGCTCTTGATGTTTAATAATGTTACCTGTCAAATATGAAGTACACTGATGTTGTGAGAATTTTAGCTAATATTGGTACATGTATTTGTATGGTGCAAAGGTTGTTGGAGTGGCCTTGGAGTTTATACTATTTGATAAATCATCTTTTGAACATTGATATGCCTAGAAAACAAATAACATATTTATATGTTCTGTTTTTATAGAATAATTAATGAATTATGATGTCACTTAATGAAGAAAAAACTAACATTTTTAGTTTTATATAATTAATAAACTTTCTTCCTTAATATATAAATATAAATCACATGGTATGTAAAAGTCAAAAACTGTTAACGTCTGACTGACTGTATGGATAACACATAAATAGAGAGTTAACCTAAGGTTTGGTTCATATGTCCAGCACTGGGTGGTGGGGGTGAAATGGGGGATAGTTTGTGAGGCTGTGTAAAGTGTTATGAACTGCTGTATGACCTCCACTCAGTTTTGATGTATACCTCTGGAATATGTATCTCGCGGTGTAAGAGATTGCATACATCTTTTTTTTTCACGGAATCCCTGCTTACTTACAACATAAGACTGTCCTCTACTGTTGAACGGAGAAAATAAGTTCCATGGTCAAAAATTTGTAACACTCGTAAAGATATTAATGTAAATTTTTTGCAACTGTCAATTGAATATTCTCGCTAAAGTATTTTATTGATTTTTTATGACTAGCCTGCCTGTATTGGTGGGCCCCATTGGTTAGTGTTAGTTTGAGTTACCAGTGTTAACTAGTCAGATTTAATATTAAGATGGACATTTGTTTCGGAATGGAGTCCTACAATGTCAGTTGTACATTATGGTGTGCCTGAATTGGGCACCAAGCTTAGATCTTCCAGTCTCACACCATTAGGTGGACCGGGATCCTACGTCTATAGAAATAAGCTGAGATCTTCCAGTCTCACACCATTAGGTGGACCGGGATCCTACGTCTATAGAAATAAGCTGAGATCGTCTGGTCTCACACCATTAGGTGGACCAGGATCCTAAGTCTATAGAAATAAGCTGAGATCGTCCGGTCTCACACCATTAGGTGGACGAGGATCCTAAGTCTATAGAAATAAGCTGAGATCGTCCGGTCCCACACCATTAGGTGGACCGGGATCCTAAGTCTATAGAAATAAATTATTGTAAACATTCTCACTCAGATAACTTACCTAAATTATAAGATGTAATGAAATGATTTCGTACATAGTGCTATGAAGAAGGATGGACTAGTGTTCAACTTTATTTGAGATTTCTATAGAATAAGAGACAGTTATGTCCACTTTATTAAAACAAATTCATGCTTCCCAGTATTCTTTTAATTCAAAGTTTTCTGTTTGTTTTGTTATTCTTTTTAAGGTTATAATCTTAGACTTTAATTATGAAATTTAATTATCGTGATATATTCGAAGTGGTTCTTGTAACTGCCATACTGAAGCATGCTTAAAGATAAGTTACATAATTGTTTCCTATTTATGATTGCTTTTCTGTTGATGCTCAAACGTTTTCTTTATTTATTATTAAGTTAATTATGCTTATATAGGTTCTAGTATTTCTGACAAGTATTGAATTAATGTTTATTTAGCTGTAGTTATTGTTTTCCCCAAAATGTGTTTAATTTGACACTGTTAATTTATGTTTCAGATATTTAGTCGTTAAGTAATATGTAAAAATAGAGCTGCAGTTAAAATTTAAAAAAAAATTGGACACATAATAAATAAATGCTGCTTGATTATGCGGAAGTATGATCTAGAAATTGGGCCATACCTATGTTTTGTTTTTGCTTTTCAGATGGTCTTTTCTTTCTAGTATTGTAATATTGTAGTTGTGATAGGCTGTAGATTTGGGATACCTTTTGTACAATCTTTATTGTTAAGTTTTCTAAGCTTGTCTAACTGAACCTAGTTATGTTACATATACTGTGTAATTATCATACCTATTTGGTGTACTCTAACTTATATTAATTCAGAATAATCGGACTGAGTCACTAGTCAGATCAACTCAGTACACTGACGGAGCTATTTATTGGACCAATTCTGTACACAACGATAGTCATTTGTTGGAAAAATAAGTCATACTTTGTCAGACTGAGCCACATGTTGGACCAACTATTAAGTACATATTGTTTGAGTCAATAAATAATCAATTTAATTTAGTTTTCATGAGACTCTTCTGGAACTGAGTCCCTATACTTAAGTTGTTTATGAGTGAGTGTACTAATGCTGCTTATGTAACCAAGTGAGTGTACTAATGTTGCTTATGTAACCAAGTGAGTGTACTAATGTTGCTTGTGTAACCAAGTGAGTGTACTAATGTTGCTCATGGAACCAAGTGAGTCTACTAATGTTGCTTATGGAACCAAGTGAGTGTACTAATGTTGCTCATGGAACCAAGCGAGTTTACTAATGTTGCTTATGTAACCAAGTGAATGTACTAATGTTGCTCATGGAACCAAGCGAGTGTACTAATGTTGCTCATGGAACCAAGCGAGTGTACTAATGTTGCTCATGGAACCAAGCGAGTGTTAATGTTGCTTATGGAACTAAGTGAGTGTACTAATGTTGCTTATGGAACCAAGTGAGTGTACTAATGTTGCTCATGGAACCAAGTGAGTGTACTAATGTTGCTCATGGAACCAAGTGAGTGTACTAATGTTGCTTATGGAACCAAGTGAGTGTACTAATGTTGCTCATGGAACTAATCAACATACACAAGGAACCAATCCATGTACTTTTAGTGGCTTATGGAACCAATAAGTGTACTTAAGTCGCGTATGGAACCAATAAGTGTACTTAAGTCGCTTATGGAACCAATAAGTGTACTTAAGTCGCTTATGGAACCAATAAGTGTACTTAAGTCGCTTATGGAACCAATGTCATGTACTTTATTTGCTTATGGAACCGATTCAGTCAACTTTTGTTGCTTATGGTACAGATCAGTGTACTTAAGTCGATTATGGAGCCAATCCGTATGTACTTTAGTTGTTGTTGTCAGTGACTTGGGTACATTCAACCTAACAGTATAATAAAATGCCCCTGGGGGGATTTTCAAGTGAAATAAGCCTTACTAGGGTGTTAGAAACCAAAATTGGAAAACAACCAATGTATGGTAAAGTTTTGTCTCCAAAAGAAAATTATTGAGGGGACCAGATTTCCTAACGGTTTTATGGTATATATTTGATTAAAACCAATATTTTCTATGCGTTTCATCACATGTTGACCTCCAGGAATTTTCTGTCACTAGAAAAGAGATATAGGTCTATGAGTTAGTACAGTACAGCTGTGAAAGAAAACTTATTAACAGGGTGGGAATATTTTTTAATCTAAATCAAGACTCTTTATATCGCATGAATATATGGCTTTGTAACATGCTGTTGATTTCATGCCTGGTTTTGACGGCCATGAGTTCCCTTTAAATAAGACAACTGCTGCCCTGTGTATTGTGTATACACGGTTAGGGACAGGGTGCAATGCTTGGGTGGTACGTGCTCCACGTGTAGCTAGCCAGGTTTTGTAACCGTTAATTGCTGCTATTTATTCTGATTAGTAATTGCTATATTTATCCTGGTCTTCACCTATAATTATCTAACTAATGTATTTTTCGTCCCCCATTTTAACGCTATGTATCATTCTGTATATAGACTTACTCTCAACTTTGTATATTTGGATATGAGAATATAATATTTTAACAACTTCCCTATCTAGATCATGTGTATATAGTACCTACTAATTTCATCCTAGACAAACGCTGCGCTGTCAAATTGGTACATTTCTGTTTGAATTTCAATATCTAACATCTGTTAGGTTTAACTGTGGGTTTCCAGGCATGGTATTCTTACATTAAGCCTACGTGTTATGGGTATTTTATGTGTGTTTACATTAAATTCCACTATTTCTTATATTTCAGTTTTATCATAGTACATATATATTGTATATTACCCATATTAAAATACACTATTATACTGATACCTGTTACTTTTAACTGTTTTTCCTACACTAGTTAAACTCCCTTGTTTACAGGGGTTTTATTATCGTATGAGATTGTCCACATGGATGTGGTCCAATTCTCGTATCAGTACATTTTTGTGGGTAGTAAACCATTGGACCTCACATTGAATTGCTTTCCACCGAATTCGTATCTGTACGAGATCGTTGGGCCAGACCTCCACTTGTGTTCCGCCTCCCTCAGATATCCCAACTACTCGAGTAGCTACCTCCACCAATCAGAAAGCACTGATTCGAGTATAGCTATCTCCGCCAATCAGAGATAACGCTGACTGGAGAAACTACCTCCACCAACCAGAGAGCACGACTCTCGAGTAGCCATCTCCACGAATCAGATAGCACAAGGACTACTTCCACCAATCGTATAAACTGGAAATTGCAAACATGTGGAATTTCACCGTTGTCTTCTTTCATCCTGCATTTCTTAATTGATTGATTTGTCCACCCTTTCAAGCAGCAGTTTTGTAATAAGGTTTTCAATCGATTTCCATGTCCTAATATTTTCTATGACACCGTGTAAAATTGTTTTACCACAATGGTGCGACAATAAATTTCACCGCATATATTTTTCCCTTTCAGTTTACCTGATTTCTGGATGGAGTTTCCTAATGTTAACAAGCTGAATGCACTACATAGCAGGCTATTCGCTAAAATATTGATTTAAAGAAAAGAAAGAAAATTTTCTACATAGGTTTGAGAACAGTATCTTTCTTCTCAGAATCAATACTATGGAGATCATAAATCATCGTGCCGTTTTTTTTGTGTGTAAATTTGTGGAGTTGAAACTAGGTTATAGATTTAAAGACAATCGGCCAACTTGTTTTCAAGTCATGATCTACGCAAGATATCTGTGCGTTTTAAAACAATAACATTTCGAAAATGGTAGCCTTATACAATCCCATCATGCCTATACGGTCTCTGATATTCAGTGGAATGCACTGATATTCTTCATTACAGCAACTGGCAGCTGTATTCCAAATTTTAAGTTACAGGCTTTTTCATTAACAGGCGGCAGGCGGCAATATTCGCCGCCTACTACAGCGAGCGATCGCCGCTTACTTTATGGAAAGAAAAAAAATAATTCCCAAACAAAAATGCTGCCGTCGTTGTTTTTTCGCATGTAAAGTGGTGATTAGCATCAGACTAA
>JAVFBX010216404.1:0-11631 GCA_034783855.1 Mopalia kennerleyi | reverse complement strand
TTGTTTTTATTGCATGTATCTGAGTGCATTTCTCGATAGGATGATCGTAAAGCATCTGTACGCAAACTAGCTTAACGTCCGAGTCTTCTCATCGCTTATCAGTCGATCACTTATTCCATTAAATATGTTTGTGTCTGTGGTCCAGATGACCAAAAGCAATAAAACTAATTCATATAGGCACATTTTGCTCTCTTCATTTATTCAAAATATATGTCAAGAACAGGGTCTATCGTTCTATAATACTACACTTCGATAGAAAACTGTACTGTATGAGATGGCTGCTTACATTTCACGGGAGATTGCAAATAATTTTTGCACAGATGGTAGAACAGAAACCTCGGACAACAGGTTGGTTGATTATTTTGGTTGGTTATTTGGTTTCGTTGGCGCATGCAGCCTCACGGGCTATTCCCGCCATAGATTTACGTTAATAATAAGACCTGAACTTACTTAAATCACGAAATTATTGTTTTGTTTGGTCTGCAAAATATATTTCGGACAACAGGTCAGCTTTACAATCACACTTATACCCTACACACTTATATATTTTGGAATTAATCATGTTCTAGAAAGAACTACATATATATTCTTTGCAAGACTTATTTATATAGGAAGTAGACCAATACACTTTTATTTGACGAACCATTGAATATCCTGGAAACGTAAAGCTTTTGAGTGGATTGTTCAACACTAATGTGCTGTCATCCATATGTTTTAATGCTGCGTGCATCGGTCTCCCAGTGTTAAATGTTTTCTTGTAAATTGGCCGTTGACATTTTAATATATGAAATGAGCCTCAGTTTATTATTGCCTGTCCACAATTTTTATTGTGCTATTTGTCCTACTTTATGCTGTCTGGAACAATTTCTCTCGTAATACTTTCCTCGCCATAATTTCAACATTCAATCGAAGAGCCTAAAGCCAATAAGATTGATTTCTCCACAAATCGATGGATAGTGTCAAGTGTAAATGTCACCGTTTTGATCTGATTTTCTGCCCGATTGTACCCATGACGAAACAATGCAAACGAACAATGAAGCTGATTGGAATTTCAAAACTCGTTTCTCCCTTTCGCATATTACCCAATTTAAATTTAAATATGCATTCTTGTCATGAACTTGGATGTGTTTTCAATCAAATGATCAAATCATGTATTTACCATTCAGCCAGCATATCTTATTTATGGCAAGATAATGCACACGACAAGATCGGCTAAGTAAATCAGCTATAAACACTATATATGTTCACATATATTGTTTAACTGTGACATCCTTTTGTCCAATTTCGACGTTTTTTAATCAAAATGATAGATTTGACAATCGCCTCCCAGCGGTTTGTGCATTATTCTCCCACTCCATTGTTGGGATTTTAAAGAATAACATATTTCATCAATTCCATTTTAAAATTAAAATTGTCAAGTGATTCAAATCTATATTTTATAAACGTGTCTTGTTAAATAAGTTTTATCCCAGTCGTGAGTTAGATAATTCGCCTTTTTCCTCTTTTCGTATTGTGCTTACTTTTATATTTCTGGAATGCAGACAATTTCACAGCTTTTTGCTAACTGAAAGTAGCAATAAGCAATAAATGAAACATTTATTGATTGATTCTTTAGCAAAATTAATATTTTTTTTTCAAATACATGCCCTAAAACTGTATTTTGTTAAACAAAAGTTACATCAACATTTGACATACCCCATAATAATTAAAGGCATCTACATTGAACATCTAAACACAACTCTGTCTGGGGAAGGGTGAATGCACTGGTCGGTATCTAAAGAAATTCATTTTGGTCAATATACCACACTTAACTTTGTGATTCACAAAACAGAAGTTTTTACATATACTTGCTAGGAATATCAGAATATCACAGGCAAACACACTGTTTGTAGACAATTTGACGTGGTAACCAGATAACAAGTCTCAACTTAAGCAAAACAAAGCATTAGACAGCGGTAGAAATGAGTTTCTTGTACAGCCGGGGAATAAAGGCCAAATCATTGTCACAGTTTCACCATGGTTAAACTATTCATAGAAATGACACCCAACGAGTAGCCAACTTGTAAAACAGTTACTAAAAATCGACACTAGCTCATCTATCTATACCAATAGCATACCAATAAAACAATGAATTCATCGCTAAGCGTGTTAATTTGAGCTCGGGGCTGGTCATATTTGTTATTTGCCTGGCTGTTAACTTACCACTTAACCACTCACCGGGGATTACAGTAGATTCACAATCTCTTTGACATGCACAAAATATGACAAAGCTCACAAATTAAAAACTAAAATTTCCCAAGGGTTTCCCAGATCTGTGAGTGAAATTTAATGTCAGTTTATTTTGGCAGTGACTAGTAACAGGACGGCTAAACAAAGTAACTGTGTAAAATCAACCAATGGCTCGTGACATGACTCGCCAGCTTTGCGAACTTGCTAAATAAATGTATTGTTGAATAAGTAAAATTTACATTTGTACAGACGAATAATAAATGACACATTTATTGATTGATTCTTGAGCAAAATTAATACATTTTCGCATATAAGTTCCCTAAAAGTCAATCTTGTTGAACAAAATGTATATACAAATATAATATCCCCCATGATTAGTATAGGCATCTACAATGGAGGACTTAACATAAATCTATCTGGAGAAGGTTGAAAGCACTGGTCGGAAACTAACGACACTCATTTTGATAAATATACCACATTTAACTTTGTGATTTGCAAATCAGAAATTTTTAATATTTTAGTTTAGTTAAAGGTATATATCTTTTCACATATACATGTTAAGAATATCAGAATATCACAGACGAACACAGTCGGTGTCTGTGTTAGCCAGATAACAACTCTTCACTTTAAACGAAACAAATATTTAAGACAGCGGTAGGCGTGGGGAAATGAGTTCCTTGTACATTTGACTTTCTATCCGGGGAATAAAGGCCAAATTATTGTCACAGTTTCACCATGGTTAAACTACTAGTATTCATCGATATGACACCCAAAGAGTAGCCAGCCTGTAAAACAGTTACTAAACACCGACATAAGCTCATCTTTCTATACCAGTAGCATACCAATAAAACAATAAATTCATCGCTAAACGTGTTAATTAGAGCTTTTAGCTGGTCAAATTTGTTATTTGCCCGGCTGTTTACTTACCACTTAAACACTCACCGGGAATCACAGTAGATTCGCTATCTCTTTGACATGCACAAAAGATGGCCAAGCTCACAAATTAAAAACTAAAATTTCCCAAGGGTTTTCCAGGTCTGTGAGTGAAATTTAATGCCGGTTTATTTTGGCAGTGACTAGTAACAGGACGGCTAAACAAAGTAACTGTGTGAATCAACCAAGGGCTCGTGACGACTTATCCGCTTTGCTTCAAATTTTTCCATACTCATGTTCTTCGACTATTTTCATTCAGAGCGCTACTCCCCCGTGCTAAACTTAAATGGCGCAAATAAGTGGTTGTTGTTTTAATTAATTGAGCTGTGGTCTACATCTAATGATAAAGCCTAAATACTAATGTTTAATTTAAACACAAACATAGTGTCCATTGGAGCAGTTTTGTGCACGAAATGTATAATGTGGAATTAAGGTAACTTGACACACAAGGCGCAAACACCGTGTTTATCGTGGAACTGTGAACCTCAATTACTTGGTTAATTTTTCGTTTAATAACTTAGTGTCTATTATTCCGTCTCGCGAGATATTGGATATTGTTTCTGTGTTCTTTTGTTTGTTTGATTTCAAACGCTACTAAAGGCCATTTGTCTCATTTGACGGCGTGATAGCCCAATGGGTGAAAGAAACTAGCAAGAAAGACAATACAGGACAATCAGAAGACAATACAATGACGTCATAAAAAAGACCAAGGGCCACTTTCACGAAAAGTCGTAAGACAAATAAATATCGTACGATAAAATTCCGTCATGTTAAACTATAGCGTAAAAACATCGTATGATATTTTATTGTCGTACGATATTTTGTGAAAGTGGCTCCAGTTTCTTGTTCTGAGAGCACCAAGAAACTGGCCCCAGCTACCCGCGAGAAATATTGTAACGATAGCCTTCATGATTGCGCCTGGATGACTTTGATAACAAAACTGTTGTTTCTAATAAAATGTTTAACTGTAACACTTAAAGCATGTTACTGCTTCTGATTAAAGCACATCACTTGTATATGTTTACTAGGTGAAATCGAGACACTTGTTCCATTTTACTTTTGCTAAATACGTATATATTGTTATAAAAAAGGTTAAATTTCACAAGTTAAATTGATCAAAGCCCTTCTTTTCAGGATAAAATAGCTGTAACGCGATTATATTCCTCACTCAGCCATTGGTATAGCGCTCTGTGACACTGTTAGAAGGAGTGTGTCAGAATTAGTGAATCGCAGAATTCGACATCCCGTCCTCATCTGCACTCAACGACCTTGATGGGTCTGAACGGCTAATTATCGTCATTAACTGTATATTCTCTTCGTATTATTGACACAGATTCCACTTTTAATTCACTACCAGAGAGGACCAATTTTCTGTAATAGGTCCATTCTTATAATGCCCAGACTGATGATCGATCTTTACGTTCGGTCCAATTGCATGCTGGAATTGAGTGATTTATTAGGAATACCAACAATCCATGAATACAAATTCTAACCCTCCACGGGTCACGTGCCTTGCGCCAATATACATAACAAGGAACACAGCTCACATGTCATAATGAGACAACTACGACCGCTTTATTTATCGCAGTTCCGACACCCGCACTTTCCGCCCCAACCGTTAAGACCCAAAGTATGGGAGTTTCCCAGAAAAATATAACATTTCGTACAACGTCATTCACTGACACCAAATGTGGACAGAAAATTCTCATTTTGATAATATGCACGTTCAATATATGTTGTTTTTTTATGCATTCTCATGAATGCGATTTGGTGGTATATGTAATCTGCTATACCCCAAAAGTCGAATTTTTAAACAGAACCTGAAAAGTTAAGCAATGCTTATCGTCATCATCACCTCATTCGCCATTTTCCCGTTATGACTTGGCGCGGAATATGGGTAAATAGGTCGTCTAGTTATGGCACAGTTATGTCAATGTCCTAGACAAAGTCTCTAGCGGACGTCCCCCATATACTAACGCATTGTCTATTTATCAAATAATGACCGAACTGTTGTTCACAGGAGACAAACACGAGACAAGCAGGGTGGTAATTATCGGTAGTAAAATTAAGTTTATAGACGCTGTAATTATAGTTTCAGACGTAAGACAAGAACAAATTACATTTTAAGGCAATCGTTTCCATGCAAACATCATGAATGCTGCCCCCACGCTCCACTCCACCACCACGCCCCCTCCACTCCACCACCACACCACGCCCCCTCCACTCCAGCCCCTATTAGTAACAAAATCTGCTTTATGAAACACGTGCAGGAATAACTCTTGTGTGATTGAGCCTTTGTTACATTTTCATCCAAGACTGTGCCCCACGGTTTACTTACTCGAACGTGTTTAAAACATCAACAAACGTTAGACCATATATATGGGTAATATCAGTGCTTACATCAAGTAGCCTACTATACACAGCATCTTTCCCTTTTTCTAAGCACTGAAGGAACATTTTTGGTCAGCAAAGCAAAATATCATGCATCTCTTGGGAGACTATTTGTTTGAAACCAGGCTTTCATTGGCAGCTTTCAGAGAGCGCAGCACCAACGGTCTCGTCCGATGAACCTTTCACATACATAAATTAAGCCAATGTCACACCAAAGCGACGAGACTCGACTCAACTCAACCAGTATAAAGTAGTGTCTAGTTGAGGATAGTTGACATAAATCTGCAGATGATTCATCTGTCGTAAGCTTTCTCGTGACACGGAGAAGGACCGAGACCAGAACTGCTGGAAGGCAACGCTTCGAATGTTATTTTGAGCTATATACCATGTGACTTTAACTGTTTGTTTCCTTGGTTGATCGAGTTATTACAGTTGCAGGTCGTCGTAAAAGAAGTCAGACCGAAAAGACGTCATGCGACGAGTTCCGATGCCGACCAACTATATGATGAACTTTATCCGACGTCCTGCCACGGGCCAACTGACATCGTAAGGGATTTCACACCGAACGGACGGCTATCGACGGCTAGTTCAGTGGAGTAGAGTTGGATGCTGATGGATTGGGGTGGCATGGCCTTTATAGTCATTCTATCTGCTCTAGCAAAGATGACACGGCATGTGTTCCGAAATGTGAATCAACAACTCGTAGAATGTTGAGTAAATGCGGCAACGTTTCCTCTATGAAAATGTCTTAAAACATCAATTTAGATTGTTTACTCCAACAATGCCAAACTTTGCACATGTTTGTTCCAGAGTTGCCATTTAGTGTTGGCGTACAACAGCGCTGAAGTCTATTTACCTTGTTATGTTTTGCACACGTGACTTTATATCAATTAAAGGGATAGCAGGACTTAAGGTATACCGTTTAAATGCTATACGTCGGTGAATACACCTGGGGACTAGTTTAAACTAGATGAAACATTCAATTAAAAAAACATCCACTGCACAAGTGACAATTTCATTTGTGATATGGTAAGATTATTTGAAAATTTAATTGACAGTTTTTGCATTTCGGTTAATCACCATCAATACCGAACACTCGTTGATATATATTTTAAATGCAAAGACACTTTTGATTACCTCGTTGATATACGGATATACGTACAACATGCGGCTTTTGAATTGTCTCGGGCCCGCGGCCGTGGCTTTGTGGTTAGCGAATGCGCTTACTAATCCTGATTCGATGTCCCGTTCACGGGATCGAGTGCGCCTGTCGGCCATCAGGTATATGAGTGAGTCACAAGATGTGACTCCGGCAATCGCAGGGGTGTTTTTTACGAGGTTTCCTCTCGGTTTAATTTCCGCCATACTAAGGCAACTAACAGTGTGAAGTGGACAATCCGTCTTCTTATAAGTGAAATACCCTTACGACGTTGAACACCATCAAACAAACAAACAATTTTATATTTATCATTATTAAGAATATGACACTGTGTGAAATGTGTTATTTAACAGAATTAACAGCTCGGAATAATTTGTGTTAGAGAAACACAGACCGTTCTAATGATAACTCACTACTTATGAAATTACACTGAATTATTTTGTCAGATTGCAAAGTGAGGAGAGTAGTCAGTTTTACTCCTTAAATTTTCACATCTAGTTATGGCTATACTGTTTTATTTTTTGATTATTGGCGGATGAACGTCAAATAAAAACATAAAAACATTAAAAAAAAAAAAAAAAAATCTTACTTGAAGTTGTGTCGATTATGTTATGTCTAACCTATTAAATTATTCCTCAAGATACACCATATCACTTTCCAGTTCAATGAATGGCAATTATACCTGCATATTCTCTTACTCCTTGCGCTAGAGATAACCGAAAACTCTTGCGACAGGCGGACGGGTTGATAGGGAGCTTCTTGTTGGACTGGTGCTCTCAGACCTATGGTGCTCTCAGAGCTAAGGGGCAACGTAAGGTCGTACTGTTTGTGATGCCTTTGTACTGCGTCCTGTGATTGTCCTGTATTTGTCTGGTGCTGTCTTTGTGTGTAGCCAGTGGTGGCGATGGTTGATTCTTTCTTCTATTGGTCTCCCGCGCCGTCATGTGAGTGAAAAAGTCTACGGCGTAAAACCCGGATCAAACAAACAAACTAATGACAGTTCTCAGACTGCAGGTTCTCGTAGCATTGGCACAAAATATGTATATTTTTTTAATAAATGAAGAGCAAAATGTGCTTGCCTCCACCGGGATTCGAACCCGGGACCTATATATACATGTCTATTAATAAACCGGACAACATGGTTAATTACAATCGTCACGCCACAACATTCGTTCGGAATTATTAAATATTTAAAGAATCGATGAATATTTTTTGAATTCTTGGGTTAAATTTCCCTACATAATTAAAGTTAATTTTCACAAAGTAGCCTACGTAGAACAGAATTACGCTAGTTTAAGTTCCTTAGCTTAATTATTAGAGTCGTCCTTCGCAAAGCAATTAAAACTGGATTCCATAATTGTAGGACTTCTGTATTCTTTGCTACGCTGTGGAAATATGCTTTAACTTTTAAATCCGAAATTATTATTATGTTTACTGTTAATTAAACAATTAACGAAAGGACATTCAAAAATGGTAAAACCTGTAAACGTTTAGATATGTTTAAGTTCTTTACAACAACAACAACAATGGTGTTAAGTCAGTGCGGTCCAAAGTGTGTTTAGTCAGCCCGAGGGTATAGTTAATTTCACTGTCGAGGGACAAACACGTGATCATTGTTTTAATTAGTATTAATAGCGTTGGTGGGAGCGTTTAATGAGAGATTGATTGGTTTTCTTTCTAATTAGCCTCTGGGATTGTCAGTCACGTCAGGGCGTTTGGACAAACAGTGTTCAACCCTGTGCACTCTCACGTGTACCTTTTTAACTTTTCCCAGTGTGTATCATCTTTGTTTGTCCTTTAGAAAGTGAAAATAAACAGTAATTTCGTTATATTTCGGGGATAATATCTTCTAATTTTGAACAGATTTTAATTCATCTGCCCCCGAATCATGCCAACGACCTTCAGAGGCTAATTGCCATCAGTAAATGATGGCCACTTTGGCAATTCAACTACCTCGCCTTCTACATATTACCTAGTACAGTATTTTCTTTTTTTTGGGATTACACCTACTAAGTTTGAACTGATTCTCGCTCAGAAAATGTTGCGTCCGGGAATCGAACCCACGACCCTCAGATTTAGGCACCGAATCGCTAGCAGTAAAAGCCGGCCATTTTTAACCCAACCGCCTAACCTTCTACATATTACCCAGTATGCTGACATATTTTGTTAGTTATTACATAAGAATAATTGTCAAACACTGTTTTCTGAATGGCACCTCCAATGTTGTTTGATTATTTGGTACACTTCAGAAATAATGTACGTTATGCTTTCAGCGTTGTCTGCATGGTTTTTTGTAGAAGGCTTTCTTCCTATTTTTAATGCTGTTCGTCATTTCTTTGCTAGAAGAAACGACACCACGGTTCATATCGGTAATCAACAGTCTTTGGAAGATAGATCTAAAAGTGGCGTATATGTTTTCTGCCATTTTATCCCCGTTATAAAATATTTGACTTCGACATTTGAACATAAATGGTAATTTCAGCACTCTGTTAATGAGATGGGATACTTATTTCAAAAAACTACTTCAAACAATAATAATAAATATAATAACAGATTCATCTGTCGCTTTACACGATATAGTATACAAGTCTCCCTAATATAAGCACATAAATCACTTATATGCATATGTAGCAAGTTTTCGTTCGATATGGACATCAATTTAATAAAAACTAAATACACAACCCTCTCCTGCCCAAACCATAGCAGTAGGTAATTTCTCATGATATTGTATATAGGCATCAGTGTTTGGCGTATTAAAACAGTCTGAAACCTCACTACATATATATGTGACAATTTGGCTTGTGTTTGGAATAAGTAGTAACCTCATTTAAATTTAAATAAATACACTAGAAATGAAACTCAGATAACTTTACCTTGAATACTTGTATTCGTTAAACTGTGGCAGACAGGGTCTTTAAACTATTTCTTCTACATGACGGAAACAATACTGGAGACAGCAGCTCCACTTACGATAATCAGAACTGATTAGTCAGGATCATAGGTCTATATATACGGTACATATGGAAGGATAGGTGCGGTGGTTGTGGGGGCGTGAGGGGGAAGGCACCTTTGATAACAACTCCAGTCACAGAGAAAGTCCGGCTATAACAGGGTACTTAAACTGACCACGGACGTGGTTTAGAGTCATCAAATAAGAAGTCTTCATCTGGTTCTTGCCCAGATCTCTCGGACTTGAAACACAAACAACTAAGTGGTCAAACTGATAATTCAACTAGAAATTACCAGCCTTCACTATACATGTACATACCGTACTCTTTACAATAAATGTTGATAATCAGTGTAAAATTATACAAAACCACCTCGGTTAAATTTTGCTAAGAAACAAATCTCAACCAACTATAAAATTTTCTTTTCTTGATCAAACATTAGGACAACAATATTTATCTTTTTCAAAACAGCATTCTAAATACAAAAAGATCACCTTGTTTAACTCTTTATGATCCTAAATGAAATTTATAAAATGTCAACTTAATTGAACATTTTTCATGCTAGCTACATTTTTATCCCATAGTTTTTGTATACATGTACCAGGCTACTCACAACAGCTCAAGATTAAGATCTATTCAGAAACTTGTCTCTGAGAGTTTATCTTAGTAGATCGTGAAACGATTTATTATTTTTTAACATATTATTATTTTATTTCATTAATCGACACCCCTGTGGCAAAAAAATATCAATGTGTACTTATGGCGATTCTGATGGGCATGCATATAATATAATGAAAAGTGATCAAATCAAGAGAAAAGCATTTCTTGAAATCTTGGAGTCTTGGAATGGATTGCAGTTTGTATCAACTAAGAAAAACTAAATATATGATTATTAAGCCAAGAACTAAAGAAAAACCTATAAAAATATAAATGTATCTAATATCGACATAGAACAAGTAGATAACTTTAAATTTTTAGGAATAATATTCAACGATAAGCTGACTTGGACATCGCATATATGTTACATTTGCAAAAAGATTTCTCGGAATATAGGCATCTTAAATTATATTAAAAATTGTTTAAACAGTCATACCCTTAAAATATTATATTATTCAATGATATATCCTTATTTATCATATGGAAATATTCTTTGGGGGAATACTTACGTAACGCACCTGAAGCCACTGCCTGTACTTCAAAAACGTGGTTGATTACATTTTCCCATCGCCTTGCGCATACCCCACCGTTATTTGTGTATCTAGATTTCCTCCATCTTCCGCTATTAATACATACTCACTTCTCTTCTTCTCTCACAAATTCATCCATGACTCATCCATCATCCCCAACAGCTTTAAACGTTACTTATTAACGCTGGCTGAAATCCACGAACGCAACACTAGGGGTCTATATTCCATCTCAGCTATATACATGTTTGTCTTATTTAAATCAACTTTAATTTATAGCCGTAATTGATTCACTGCCACATATTTTCAGCTTTTATCAATTATAAGTGATATTTATGGGATAGATTAAGCTCATTTAGGGCTTTACTCCCGCCAATAGAAATCTAATTTAATTTATTTATATACATTGTTTACATTCATTACGGAAATCTGTATATGTTAATGAATCAAAATGATGCATTTATGTAACATTGTTTTATGCCTCATTGGTGAATAAACAAAATCAAATCAAATCAAAAAGCTATTTTTATATGTATACAACAGATTAATATTGCGCTCGGAGACCAAGCTTGTGTATACGCCGTGTTGTCATAGATGCCTTCAAATGCATCCATAAACAAACAGACAAACTGGTGACCAACCGTGTTTTCGAACAATGACATCAGACCCGCCTGTTATGGCAAGCCGTTTTGTCACTTCTACCTTTATTATACATATGTTGAATTCTTTTCCACATATGTGAAATTCTTTTCAACATATGTAAAATAAATGACTTTATTTTACATAT
>JAVFBX010216403.1:0-14365 GCA_034783855.1 Mopalia kennerleyi | reverse complement strand
CCCCCCAAAAAACACAAACTATTCTTAACTGAGCTTACCCCCCCCCCCCCTTCCTCTCCTATTCCCACAGAAATGCACATCGAATTGTTTTTCAAATACTAATAAAACCCCTCGATCACTATTGCATTAAAATCTCCTTAATGACTTAAATAATGTTGTGGTTTCTCACAAATTTTTATTTTGGCCCTTTTGTGGAAATAGACGTTGGAAGCCTTGGGTCGGTACTCGTTTAGTAATTAGGAATAATGAAACGCTTTTTATAGACCTACTGGTTAAGGCGAAACTTCCCTCTGTATCGGACGGGTTGTAACACTCATTCCCTTTACATACATATCCATTGGTTAATCTCTGTATCTGTGAAATACTAATTTGTAGACTGATATATTCATAACCCATGCCGAATATCTTGTTAGCTACATTTTTAACTATATTTGATACACCATACCAATGTTCATTACCTTCTCTCGAGATGTCCATAGGTTACCCATAACAACTCGAGATTAAGGTTTATTATTTAAGAAACTTGTCTCTGGGAGTTATCTAGAACATAAGATGATTCATCGATTTTAATTGATCTACATGAACGTATGTGGAACTATTTACCGCACTCATCTTTACCAATTTACATTCCGATTGCCGTAAACTTACGGCACTTGACAACTACGTTTGAATCACCGTAATAACGCAACATTTTAAGACTTAATTGACGTGGAACTATGAAAGGTGGCGCGCTGTTTTTTTTTTTGTTTTTTTTTACCGTTGACTGCATTGCCAAATCGGCTACGTATACAAGCCTTGAACTAGTTAGTTTACCCTAAATACGTCTTCTGTTTGCCCATGAGCTTGGTGAAGTCGGTGAAGCGATCATTTGACTTACACTGATGGATGACATTGCGCATAGACAGCGCTTGAGACAACGTTGTGTATTATATATATAGGCCCTACCATTCCGTAATTTTCCATAAATTTTGCGGTCGTCTTCCGCCAATTTACAAAACATCGAGAATATGTAATTATGTCATACAGTTTCCGATTATTATTATTACATCAAAATTTGTTTCAAATATTTTTTTCACCAATGGCACATCACACATTTTAACGATTTCAAGAGGCTGGATTTTTCAGTAACAGTGGCGAAGAGTGGAGCTCTACCACGTGATTTCCTAGTGATGACACTGGTATATCCCAAAGATGCACTCGCGTTGAAAAGCTAAATGGTTACACATCTAGTACCATCTAGCTGTTTAACGCAGACTAGAAAAGTCTTGCCTGGAAGTCACTAGGGGGCCCTACTTTTAACCACATTTAAAAAAAAAAAACAGGTGCTTCAAAAATTTGAAAATGTGTTCTGTAGGTCAACATAAAATGGAATAACGTTTTCATTTAAGAATAATTAAACTTGTTAGTATTTTTATAATTTGTTTGTTTGTTTGATTGATTGGGGTGCGACTGGTATTTTTACACAATAAATTGGATTGACCTACAGCTGAACCACACCATGGCATATAGCCCCGGTGTATTTATAGAGCTGTAAATTGTTGACGACCGCACAATCTACTCCGTTTACGCGAATATCAGTACATTTAAAAGCCTTGAACTAGTTAGTTTGCCCTAAATACGTCATCTATTTGCCCAGAAGCTTCGTGAAGTCGATGAAGCGATCATTTGACTAACACTGATGGATGACATTGCGCATAGACAGCGCTTCAGCATAAACCAAGATAACGTTGTGTATTATATATATAGGACCTACCATTCCGTAATTTTCCGTAAATGTTGCGGTCGTCTTCCGCCAATTTACAATTTACAAAATATCGAGAAAATATAATTATGTCATGCAGTTACGGATTATTATTATTACATCACATCACAATTTGTTTAAAATATTTTTTTCACCAATGGCACATCACACATTTTAACGATTTCAAGAGGCTGGATTTTTCTGTAACAGTGGCGAAGAGTAGAGCTCTACCACGTGATTTCCTAGTGATGACACTGGTATATCCCAAAGATGCATTCGTGTGAAAAGCTAAATGGTTACACAATGTGAAGCGACTGGGCGGTTGACATTTTGTAACCATCAAGTAGGCCTACCCTCTAGCTGTTGACTGCAAACTTTGGGATAAACCCGTGCCATCAGATCACTGTCTTGCCTGGAAGTCACGAGGGGGGCCTACTTTTAACCACATTTAAAAAAAACAAAAAACAATTTGCAAATGTGTTATGCAGGTCAACATAAAATGGAATATTTTTTCATTTAAAAATAATTAAACTTGTTAGTATCTTTATAATTTGTTCGTTTGTTTGATTGGGGTGACTGGTATTTTTAAACAATGAATTGGATTGACCTACAGCTGAATCACACCATGGCATAGCCAAAGCTAGCTTAAAATTTGATCGGTCATTACCTGTCAAGATTTTAATAGGGAACTCCAAAAGGACCGAATAAGGTATGTTGCCAGGTGTTTTCGCCCAACGAAAGTTTGGGAGGGAGCTGTGGGGCCAAACGTTAACATTACGGCTTATGGTAAATTAATAGTGGTCTTGCGCCAAATGGGTGGTAGGTTATTACCTAAATACTTAGACCTACTGTGGCTATGTGCTGGCTTATTACAAGAAAGCAAAAATGCTCTCCTACAATGCATTTATTTTCCCATACATAGACCACTGCACAACCACATAGAGAATTGCGTCAAAAACTGCCATTGAAAGGCTGTATAAACTACAAAAACGAGCTGCAAGAATAATTTTCAACTCTCACTATCTGACACCCACTTAATTACTATTTCGCAAATCACAATGGCTTTCAATTTATGACAGGATGATTGACCAAAAAGCTGTCTTTACTAACATGTGTCCCATGAAACGAACTGTTTCATCCAGTCAGTCAAATCACCACATGAACCCTAAGATCAATTACAAATAACAATCTATTTGTCCCTAAACCAAAAACCAAGTATATGACTCAAAGTCTAAGATATATAGGAGCCAAACTCTTCAATGAACTCCCTGCTCACACCAAACACGCACAATCATTGAACTGTTTTAAATCAAAAATGTTCCATTTTCTGCACAGTAAATACATGTACAGCTGATAACTGGTCTTTTCTTTTAAGATGCAATGAAATAATTCCGCCCTTTAACCAATGTAATATTTTGCATGGACTCTACATTGTTGTGGGTTTTTTTTTTTTTTTTTTTGTCTTCTATTTTTTATTCAAATCTTTTTGTTATGATTGTTCATGTTACCCATTGTAATGCTTTTATTTAATTTTTTAAAAACTGATTGAGTTTATATATAGTATCCACCCTGGTTAAATAAAGTTATATATATATATATATATATATATATATATATGTTGGCTTCTCGGTCACATATATGATGGCTCCCTCTGACTAATGGGCAGCATAGTTGAACTATATTTATGCTACATGCCAGCTTTCCAACAGAGCGTATGTATATATAAACACTGCACATGATGGTTTTGGTGTTAACTCTTTAGAAATACACCGCGGTCATAGAAGTGAAATACATTGCCTTTAAGCACGAGGTTAAATACCAATCAGTTGGAATTTTAAAGATGATAAAGTTTGATGTATTGACCTTTGGCCTGCGAACCGAAATTTAAGATTTGAAAATGGAGAGAAGTGGAAACATTGCAAAGATACCATGTACCATTTTATTGAAAATCCATTTATATCACGTGCAACGGTGAAATTTAACAGTTTGATAAAGTGCTCAAGGATTGAGACTACATAAAAAATAACAGTCATATATTCTAATATAGAATGCTTTACAACGTTAAACGGCGAGAAATCTAAGAACAAATGGGTCTCTGAAGGTCGATGGCTTGAAATTTGACATTTCTTCAAATTATCAGAAATAGGATTATTATAGTTTGTAAGATCGTATTCCATGAGATCAACTAATTCATCGAACAACCAAAAGGAAGTGCCCAGTGTTGATCCCCCTTGTTTGGATTTACCTCAATGACATCTTACCTCTATACCCTTACAAGTGGGTACCATGCGATATAAGACCGTCTGTCAATGAAATGGTCCGATTTCATATGGTTGCTTTCGACTGGTAGGCTACAAACTTGTCCATTGTCCAATCAGAAACCCTGTATCACAGGCACTGATACTAAGACGATCGTCTGTGGGCTCGCGTAAATCTCCACCCGTTTTAATCCTAGGAAAGTGCTATAGACGTGTTTTTATAAATCGTCCTGGCAAGCTGGCGTACTTTTGAACTATCGCGGCTGGTGTCCGCTGATGCACTGCCTGGGGTCGGCTCTGTCGTGGATGAGGTTTTGAGGCTTGCTTCCGAAGGTTCGATTGATGCTCAGCTGTTGTTCTAAGGACTTTGACATTTCTTGAGACTTTTGAAAACACGGGTCTTACTATTCTGATAGTGTGTGACACTGGTTTGAAATGGGCAACTGGTATCGGCTTAGGTACATATACGGGGTGGTTTACTCGAAAGGGTCGGGCTACTCGAATGGGTTGGGCTACTCGAATGGGTTTGGCTACTCGAATGGGCTTGGCAAATCGAATGGGTTGGGCTACTCGAATGGGTTGAGCAACAGGTCGACCAAACTGTCCGTAGTTGGAAACGAATTGAGGTTGAGGTTGAGGCTGCTGAGGCAGAGCCTGTGCTGGAAGTGCTAACGGTTGTATGTTCAAAGTCTGCGGGACAGCTGGGGCCGGGCAATCCTGTACTATCCTCGAATAAAGTGGTTGAGGCGGACGAAAGTTATTGATCAGTGGAGCATCGACACCATTCTGTTTGGTTGTAAGAGCAGCTCGCAACACATTCAACTGAAAAGAAACATAAAGTTTACTGACAAACATAACTTAGTATAAAAACATATACGTCTTATCGCCCAGTTGCTTTAAAAAAACCGTGTATTATCTCTTATACGAATGCAACTAATGACAAACAGGATAAGTTCTGCCATTTTAACTGTATCCTTTGCCCATGGCCCTTTGTTGTTGACACAGTTTCTAACCAAGGTAGTTACGTTGTGTCAGCTGGTTGTAAATGAACAACGGAGCCTGAGACCATGATAAATTGAATAACTAGATTCGGGAAAATGTTTTGGATTTCAATTTAAGCCTACGCATGCGATCCTTGATGAATGCAGGTAAGGTGTACTTTATTATCAAACCTTTACATCAATGGACTGATGTTTGTAACTTTGTTTCCTTTATTACAGATTTACTTTCGGTGTAGTTTGGATAAAAAAATAAGCCAAATCTACAAAACATTTTGTGATACAGCTGTACCGTCAGTAATACATACGCTATATAATGACGGTACCTGGCTCTATACAGGATAAGATTTCATTAGATGTAGGGCTAATCCTAGGCCTAAGCGGATACATTTCTGTGATTTGCTGTAGGGAAAAACTAAGATGGGAGACGCCTTATTTGTTTTTCATTTGTCCAGCGTAATAAACATTATTAAAACGCCCCAAACAATTTTCTTTTTTTTGTTTGAAAATAAAAGGCTTTCGCAACTGTAACATTCCATACATATTTTCCATATGTTAACTTCAATTTGACTGCAGTGAGTCAAGATAACCCCGATAGATATGTTTATGTCACTTTATACAGACATCATTTAACAGTAGGTCGGCTGCAAATGAAGCAGGAAAAACACGAATGGAGGCGAACTATTTTTCGCCAGCCAGCTTTTAAAAAACAAATCTAAGTTAAGTAATGCAAAATTTAAGAATTTCAAATGAGTTTTGTGTTTTGGATTGCAATAGTGAATTTTTTCGTACATCACAATGCGTCTTTAGCATATATTAGAGCGCCGGTTCTGTAATTAAGACATCCTAGGTTTTATCCACGTGGAGATCGTTTTCTTTCCCTGCATTAATATATTGTACGGCTCATTTTCACGGAGCGATTTGTCGTCGGCACGATTTAAGAAGGATTTGTTTCGTGTTGATTGGGCGAGCGAAAAGCCACTGCCAATCAGAACGTTGCGAATTTTAAAACTCCTCCTCTACAGATCCAAACGGTAAATGAACCTTTAGGAAAAACGTTTGGGACAAGATTAAATAGAGTTTCGAACTTTTTCTTTTTCACATAAATATGGAACTTGGTAATTATTTACCTGACTCTCGGAGACTTTAGCCCTTTCTTTGAGGAGAGTCCACACCACACTGCTGTAACAGGGGGGTGTTGTTAAACTACCCAGGTATCGATAAAACTGGCTTATGTCCCCTGGCAGCAGAGACCGTACTGACAATGCAGGCAGCAACACTTCGGTATCTATAAAAAAACAAAGACAAATTCTGCAGGTGTCAAATTTAATATGAGCAGAACACAAATACAATTCCCATGTACATATTTATTTGTAACAAATTCTATACACCGTTTATTAATAGGGGTAAAGCAAGCTTCGTGGAGCTTGACTCCTCCCATTGTTCATTTTAATTGTAATTTCTAATTTTGAACAAAAAAATTGGCGAATAAACTCAATGAATCAATCATTAACAGTCATTAAGAATGTTTGAAAAAAAATGCGTTCGTAACGGAGCACAAGGGGTTGAATAAGATTTAAACAAGAAATAAACCTACATAGTTATTTTTTACGGTATGACCAGAAACCAATAACCCCTCTAGCAACAACTTGCAAATAAAGTCAACATACAGGAACAGTACGAAAGTAAATATATATATATATATCAACCCGTTTTTCAAATTATTTCAAAGAATTCAAAGATTGTTTTTCTTGATTGGGGTTTGACGGTTTGGCGTCGTACTCAAGGTTATTTCACTTATATGGCGACACACCGTCCACTTCACGCTTTTCCTTGCCTAATTACGGTGGAAAACCGGGAGAAAACCTCATAAGAACCACCCCCGCGATTGTCCGAGGCACATTGTGTGACTCACTCATAAAGACAGTAAAATCTTACGTAAGAAGGTCTCACTGCACCGTTCATTTATTTCCAGCTAGTCAAATATTATAAGCCTTGGTTCTTAAGATTACCAATATGTCAATTTAGTGACGAGCTAATACTAACTTAGGAACTACTTTTGAGTCCCTACGATCAAAAGTTTTAGCGAAATCCGCAATTTTTTTATGTAGAATCGGGTAAAATCTAGTGTCTCAAAAAAGGATTTTAAGATTGGCTATTGATTCAGTGTTAATTCGAATAAAAAAACTAGAAAAGGAGCAACTTTTATAGTCCTTTTGAATACCAAGACATTTCATTGGCATTAACGTGTTACTTTATTCACGACTGGAACTACACCGCAACATATGATCAATAAAAAGCCAAGCCACCTGGGATAAATCACATTATTCTCCAAAACCTTGTCAATGTCTGCAATATGCTCACTGACAAAAAAAATTTCAGGTCTCAATTTAACTGTGTTGCAATTGGACTTGAGTATCGTTTTTCGCTGTCATGGCTTATTTTTGTAAAACGTCAAATAAACACCCAGGGGGTTCATTAAGGCAGTAAGTAGCCACATGAATTTGTCGCAAGAAAAATATCCCTTCAGGTGGATCCAGGTATAATACATTCAGTCTTAGCTCTGTTGACTACTTCAGGCTGCAAAACAAGGACGTTCCACTTGCTGGAGCTAAATAATCTATATAATTTAAACTCTTAAAGTGATATTAATCAGTTAGTTATGTACGATTGCCTACCTTGGGTCCTTATTAAAGGGAGCAGGTTGAATAGGGACTGTAAAACTGGATTAGGCTCAGAACTAACCTGAATAATAAAATTGCACACTTTACTGGTCTTATACGATAGATGTCTCTCTGAATATAGTACTGATTGTATAAACGATTGTTTATTAAACGGAATACAACAAACGCGCTGGGGTTTTTATCCCACCAGAAAGTGCTTTTGTGCAGTGTTTTTATGTTCTAATCAATGAAATGAAACAGTATCAGTCTAGAGTATAGGCTTAAATTTATAAACAAACTGCATAATTCACCAAATAGCGCTGCATTATATTCAAGCTCTGGGGAACATTTAAAAAGTCCAAATTGGCTAGATAGCGGGTCCGGAATTACGAATAGGCGATTACAGCTGTTGTATGAGGTAATCCGAAAGGAGGGTTACAGCTTCAGTATGGAATAATGCAATTAGGGGATTACAGCTTCAGTATGGAATAATACAATTAGGCGATTACAGCTTCAGTATGGAATAATACAATTAGGGGATTACAGCTTCAGTATGGAATAATGCAATTAGGGGATTACAGCTTCAGTATGGAATAATACAATCGAGGGATTACAGCTTCAGTATGGAATAATACAACTGACGGATTACGGTTTCAGTATGGAATAATACAACTGAGGGATTACGGTTTCAGTATGGAATAATGCAATTGGGGGATTACAGTTTCGGTATGGAATAATGCAATTAGGAGATTACAGCTACAGTCTAGCATAATACAATTTGGGGATTACAGCTTCAGTATGGAATAATGCAATTGGGGGGATTACAGCTTCAGTATGGCATAATACAATTAGGGGATTACAGCTACAGTCTAGCATATTACAATTGGGGGCCTACAGCTTCAGTATGGAATAAAGCAATTCCGGGATTACAGCTGTTGAATGGGGGGACCAAGGGTATTTCACTAAGGCCTATATGACGACGAATGGTGAATTTCCCACAATTCCTTAAATAAATACAGTGCAGAGGACGAGTAGATATCAAATTATATATATGTATTTAAGTATTATTTTGTGAAAAGAACAATCAGGTCCACTATGCTAAACTTACTTCAAAAATAGTGCCGACAACTGCTAAACCAAACGGTCTGTTGGCAGCTTCGTCAAGGGTTGGATAATCCATAGAACTATACACAAAATGCATCTGAAAGAAAAATAAACAAAGGAAGAATATTTTGTCTTCAGTAGGTCCTGTAATCTGCCACTTGTTTCACGCAATTCAAACCACTTCCGAGTACCTCATAGTTCTTTCTGGTCCTACCATAAAAGGCAAGTTTGAAAGACGCAAATTCTCCCATCCAGTCCTATAGCAACGCAAAAAACGGATAGGAAAGGACGAAATTCAAGACTACAGAGTTTGAACGAGGTAACCGGAAGTGAAGTAGACGACACACAAGATTTGCATGTTCTATCTCTACCAAACTTCCGGTGATTGCACCGCTTCAATCTCCGTCAGCTACTCAACATTTTAGAATCATGTGTTTCACATTTCAAGACTAACTGTTATCTATAGGCTTAAATCAATTCTTGTGTATATACAAAATTATGCTTAACTTCTAATGATTCAGCACAATGACAAAATCGAGTTTACTGGCGTACGTTATACTACAGCGGAAAGAGTGCTACTATATTTGGTTAAAATATTGCATCACCCGTAGAGATTCAATTAAAACCGTAAATTTCTGAAACTCTTCACGGTCACGTGATCGTGTTTGTTTACTTAATTTTAGGGAGTGTATCCAGTTATCGTTTGATGCTTTAATCGTCGAGTTGAGAAAAAACGACCGATACGGCTCTACACCCATGGTTTTTTTTACAGCTGGGCCAGCTGTCGTGAGTTCCAATACACATACGCCGTCTCCGACTTCGGCCGATCTCCGGCACTATTAACGGCAGACAGAAAGATCTCTGCAACCTGTATATTGTGGTAGCGAGGGATTATAATATTTCCTTAAATGTGGCTGATGTCTAGGCAAAATTAAACATTCTATATTAGTACCACTGATTCACGGGCTGTAAACTGTGTATTTCCTTTGATTTGATTGACCGGTGGCCTGTGATTAGGATGTGTTAGTTTCTTATGTTTATTAAAAAAAACAAATTAAACATTAAATACATCGGTATAAAAATAAACTAAAAAAAATATGGGGAGAATATTCATTTCAAACTTATTTGTAATGCAATAGAATTGACTTGTCTTTTCAATGTATGCAGCGGAAGTCTCTTGCTGTTTGGTTAAATGCCATACATGTGGAGTGCTCTTTTAACGTTAAGTTATTTATTCTGATCGACAAAGATGCCAATTATATTCTAATTATAAGTGTTGATTGGAGGCAAAGGCCTGTGCAATTATTATATACATTCATATTCATTCATATCTACATAACAGCAGGAGCACATGGGAATGTATTAGTTGGGGAGACAAAATACATGAAAAGTTTATAATCTCCATTAAATGTTTAAACTCATTATAATCTTCTCAGTGGGTGCGTTATGGCACAATGCCCCAGAACTGTTTTGTGCATGGGGTGAAAGTTCTAAACTGTTTAAGTAAACTAAACCCAAGCGGACTGCAACATTAATATTCGGCGATTTTTGATTAAGTACATGTCACACAACAATTGCTAAATTAGTTCACGTCAATCCTATCACAATTGTCCAATCCAAGAGAAAGATGACAACCGTTGAATACATGGACAGGTCTTCATATTTGGATATGTCCGGTGATTCTGACGACCTATTCAGTCTCTAGAGTCAATTCCAGCTTTGTGTATGGCGAGACAGACATAATGAGTGAGTTTAAACCTGACATACCTAACGATTTAATTTGCAGAACATACACACAATTATATTTTGAATTCAATCATCAACTTTGCCGCGATTTCGTAAAATTTATGTCAACACAAAAGTAAGAGAGTTTAATAGAAATAGGAAGTAATTTGACATTCGCTTTTGGAGAGATGTATTCAATACATGAGTTATAAAAACGTATTTTTATAATAAAGGAAATTGTAAGTTTCAGTAGTATTGCCTTTATCTAGTGGTATAAACGTGTTTAACTTGCCAAAAATGTATTGGCGAACATATGTAGACCTAAAGCCGATTTATATGAATATGCGCCGGAGATTGCCCAAGTCGGAGAAGGCGTATGTGTATTGGAACTCGCGACAGCTGGCCCAGCTGTAAAAAAAAACATGGGTGAAGAGCCGTATCGGTCGTTTTTTCTCAAAACGACGATTAAAGCATCAAACGATAACTGGATACACTCCCCAAGGTGCATGTTTTTTTAGTGACAAGACAAATTGTTTGTTTTCTAGTGATAAGGCAAGATGCTTGTTTTCTAGTGACAAGGCAATTTGTTTTGTTTTCTAGTGACAAGGCAAGTTGCAGGTTTTCTGGTGACAAGGAAATTTGTTTGTTTTTAGTGACAAGGCAAGATGCTTGTTTTCTAGTGACAAGGCAATTTGTTTGTTTTCTAGTGACAAGGTAATTTGTTTGTTTTCTAGTGACGAGGCAAGTTGCAAATCTAGTGACAAGGCAATTTGTTTGTTTTCTGGTGACAAGGCAAGTTTCTGGTTTTCTAGTGACAAAACAAAATGCTAGTAGTATAGAGTGAGCAGCTCGGTTTTTTTGCTATTACATAAGAAGGAAGGCTCCAACGTTATCAAGTACTAATTATTTACTACATAACTGTAGTGGGAAGTCAAATTGGCAATGACTAAAAAGGAAGAGTTGACACTTGAGACTTTATGGGGTGATGTAGGTGTCTTATCGTGATGCTTTGCGCGCGGCGAACTTTCGTGAGATTTGCCAAGATGTGACGAGATTTGACGCGGGGCACTGTAGGGTCGCAAAACGACAGGAGGAGTGATCTCCCTTAGCTACAATTCACCAACATGGCGGCCACACCGTCATGGGGTGGTGTCGGTATCTTCCCGTGACGGCTCAATCAGAGAAGCGCGAGGTGTGAGATGGACCGGTCAGCAAAGCATGGGGTGTGAGGTGAACCGATCAACAGAGCCTGAGATGTGAGATGGACCCATCAACAGAGCCTGAGGTGTGAGATGGACCAATCGACAGAGCCTGAGGTGTGAGATGGACCCATCAACAAAGACCGAGGTGTGAGATGGACCCATCAGCAAAGCCTGGGGTGTGAGATGAACCGTTCAACAGAGCCTGAGGTGTGAGATGGACACATCAACACAGACCGGGGTGTGAGATGGACCCATCAACAAAGACCGAGGTGTGAGATGGACCCATCAGCGTGGACGGGCAGTATTGACCAAAAAAATATTGGAAAGAAAACCTTTATTTTTCGATGTCGTTAACCCATTGGTTGAACTCCGTATCGCTTTTGAATGTTCTTATAAATGTATGCATCCATTCATTCGGACAACATTTTCCATGAAACTTTATTTTAGGTTTACCAGTTAAAGTGTTGACCCCCCTTCCCGCAATTGATTGTCATTCGTTTTTACAATTTTGAGTGGAAGATTGGGAGAGAGCTTCGTGCTGCTCTTGAGCTCTCTGAGCTAAGAGGCAACATATATCTGCTGATTTTGTGATGTTTTTGGCTTTGCGTATCGCGATTGGCCTAGTGATGGCCAGCCTAGTCTTGGAGTCATGCTAGTTGTGTCGAGGATGGTTTCTTTCATATACCCATTCGGCGGGAACGCCGTCATATGAAGGTAATAACCTTCAGTGCGGCGTTCAGTAGAATAGATAGAAATGTTAATGATAGTACCTTTCATTTCTTTTATTTTTTTGTTCCCCTCGACCTAACAGAGTAATTTATTTATTTAATTATGAATAACCGTATTCATATTTATGTACAATCCAACAGTTTGAAAATCAATACAGTTTTTTGTTGATTACTTGTTTTGTCATATTTTACTTTCACATACAACATTTAAAAAAAAGACTATCTGAACAAGAACATACCTATCAAATTCTTTACAAGATTACACTTTAATGTTATCCAATTTATTTATAACAGGTTATAGCATTTCCTTTAAATGCTCCTGTATAGATATAGCGGGATAATGTATTTGTTGTATTCAGCTTCACATATATCATATACTAATCCCCACAAGGACGATATTGTCCTTATTTAATAGAGTTTGTAGGCATCGCTAGTATTCAAATTAACTCAATGAGTACAGCAGAGAACAAACGGGAATTGGCGTCATTTGATGAACATCTGCTAAATACAGATGTAAAGAGGATTAATAACTTAATGGAGCTAGCCTCTACTTAACTAATGGAGTCTGTTTATCAGATCTACCTGATACATTCATTTGATCAAATTGTAAATCTAATTAAAACATTACGGTTGCACTCTATTCCGCAAAGTTCAAACGAACGCAAATTATGATGGAATTCACGCAACATTCATTCCCATTACTCTTATCCAATAGACAGAGGCTAAATGCAAGACATTTTATCTGTTACGAAAGTGCAATGTTGGCGCTAGAGAGCAGTGTGCTTTGTGAAAGTAATAGCAAAAGACGAAATATATCGTGTTTACACTCAACGAGGCGGAGCCCATAGAACAGAAGAAAAATGCTTCAGGAATGATGCATCTGCCACATAATGCTGACAGGCATCTACAGGTGTTTAACCTAAATGGCTGACAGTAAACTAGTGTGAGCCTATGAACCTGCTCATGATGCATCTATTAAGGTCTTGCTGGACCCCTTGGTCGATTTTCAGAACACGCGTTGTATTTAGTCTCTTATGCAGAATAATATAAATCTGTACCATATATATGTATATGTTTTTGGAAAGCTTGAATACTCAGAATTACATATATGTGTATGTGATGAAAATCCAATTACTGTTTCTTAAAATATTTTAAAATGAGTAAATGTCAATAGAAACAAAATAGACAGCATCATATCCCAAGGTATTTTTTTTATCTATCCTACTTTGGAAAGTCTTTAAAAAAATGTAAAATACAACTTTCAGAAAACATTTTAAAAAATCTAGGCTGAACTTCGTTGTGCTCTTTACAAAAAGTTTCTAAGATAAACAGTTTTATAGAAATACGTTTTGGAAAATGTAGAGTCTGCTTAAAATTGTGCCAGACATAGGCAATGGGTCCAGCAAGACTAAAGCCTCATCACTAAAAGGTAAAATTGAACTGCCGTGGGTTACCAATCAAAGTAATGGCCAAATTGTCGAATTTTGGTTCCCCGGGCCGTTGCCAACAAAAGAGAGATGTATTCATAGGCTGTGTTCTCCAGTCATAAACTGAGGAAGACGCCAGTCCAGAAACATTATTGTGGAGGCGAGCAAAATGTCTGGGAGTTTATCTTGAAGATGAGATGATTTGTCGTTTTTTATTTATCAACACCTTTCTGTCAGTGTGATTATTTGTTATGAGAAATAAAGTAATGTCTCTCTAGCTTTTGCCAATACGCGTGACCTACATCTACACTGACAGAGAGGTGTTGATAAATAAAAAACGATAAATCATATCATCTTCTAGATAAACTCCCAGAGTTTTTGCTTGCCTCCACAATAATGTTTCTGGACTGGCGTCTTCGTCAGTTTATGGCTGGAGGATTGGCCAGTCTAATTAAAATCAGATCTCAAAAACGCTCCCCGTGTTTTGTTTGTCGCTTATATTGAGGTCTAACGCAATCA
>JAVFBX010216392.1:0-11631 GCA_034783855.1 Mopalia kennerleyi | reverse complement strand
GGAGAGCTCAAACCCTGTATCTCTAGAGAAGGCTAAATGAAATAATAGACGATCTGAGATACAGAACTCTGCATCTAATTGATGGGCATTGCCAAACAAGTGCAAGTGCAAAAGTTGACTATCATCTTAGTTTAAGAAGGCCTTTTGAAGCTGCGCCCTGGTCGAGAAATGCACCAATCCGTTTTGTCATGTCATGAGTTTTTTGTTTTAATCGAATGGTATTTACACCTGTTTTATTTATTTGTAAAACACTGACAACTGGTTTTGCGTCAAAAAATGTGTTATCCTGTTGATTTGGAAGAAAGAAAAATCGATTTTGTGCAAGTTAAGCTGAAATATCTTTCCCATCTTTTTCTATCTTAATCAAAAGAAGACGCTCGTTAATTATTGATATTCACCAGTCAGAATTTAAAGGTATTAATACGACATTGGAATTCAATGTTGAAAGGAATGACGATTATATCTTGATGTTTACAGTGTATTTTTGTTTAAAAACAGATCTCTTTCAGTAAAAATCACCGTGATTGGATGTATGTGATATTAAGCTGAGTTTATCATGTGGACATGCCGCAGAAAACCATAAATTGGCCGAATACTAGTATAAAAACGCTTACTGATATTTAGTTTCCTGTTCAGTCATCAATCACTATTTTCTTTGTCGCATGGTGTGCATAAAACACAGCGAAATAAAACGAATTAAAATGTACTGTCTTCTTCACAGGACAGTGGAACTTCGGAGCGAATAATTAATTATTAACGAAATTTATATCACTTTGTAATTATAATGGCAACGGTAGTTAACAAAAGTAGATATCCAGCTAGCAATTTCAATAGGAAGCCTTTGTAGGCATTTAACAGAAACTTGATCTCCCCCTCTTCCTATAGTACAACAATTTGTAAGCCGAAACGCTGTTAACATTGAGGGCATGTTAAAGCGGATTCTTGGAAAGCTTGTCCGGAAAATATACCTTTTCTTGCTGGACAGGCGTTCTCATTTTAAGAGAAATAGCTCTTCAAAACAATTCAGCAATCTTGTAAAGATGGAGTCTTGGCAGGTTTTGCAGATCTCGGAGAGGAGTCCAGTGTATGTTCAGATTTAATCAATCCCGGATAAAATAACGAATACAATATTCGCCGTGACTCGGCTGATCGAGTCACGGCAATCGTAAAGAGGAACACATACATGCAAATACTTCCCAAAATATACAAGAGAGACATTGCAGAATATGTTATTGAAAGAGAGATACTTCATTTGATGACCAAATATAAATAGCTTTTGCAGATAATCGGGAACACATCGCAGACAGGCAAAAGCTACTTAATTGCGTCGGTTTCTTGTTTGGCCCTATAACAATGCAGGACACCAGCGACGCTACATGACTTTCTACTAGGTGGTGTGCTTGACTGGTTCTGAACTTGTGGAAAGGCTTGTATATATAGCATGATGTATGGGTAGAGACACCAAAACAGCCGGGTTTTTTTCTGCTGAATAGGTTTTGGTCGTTTGTATAAACTCATTTACTAAAACAGTGATATTTTTAAAAATTTACAGTACAGACGAATAAAACCAGTGTCATATATTTCTGTCGACACTAATTTAGAAAACAAAGGTAACTAAATTCGACAAATTGTGAATTCTAAGTTCTGGTTAGAACCGTGTTATTTTCTCTTTGCCGTAGATAGGGCCTGTATTAATATAGACATTTAATATGGCTTAAGCGACAGTTCAAGGGCTGCGAGACTATCAGATTGGAAATGAACCATATCCATCTTGATATTTGCTGAAGCAGCCACCCTCTCAAAGAAGTTATACCTCACAAAGGTAGACCCCTTCCTCGACTGAGCAACGTCTTAAATTTCAGTAATTGAAACACCTCTAAGAATAATTCAGAAAATGAAACACCACGGGTCTCATGAGCCATAGAAACGACAAAATATTCTGTCCTGGCTGCCGAATACACCATCTGAATAGTTTCCACTATCCATCTACTTATGGTGTCTTTGGATGCTGAATTGCGAGTACGTTCCTGGTGAGTGATCCACAAATGATTGTCTGAAGGTACGTAACTGTTTAGGCGCTTTAAGATAGAAGAAGACAGTGTGTTGAACTAAAATTGCTCGATTTCATTCTGTGATATCTCCCTTTTACATCTGTTATCGGAAATAAAAAGACTTGAGTACAAGTCTCTTTAATTATCTTTAATTGCGCAGAAAGTATATATAGAACTTAAAAAGGTTGCATTTGGGTAAAAAAAAATATAATGTTGGACTAGAAAAACCTTGAATTCGCAGAAACAAAAATGGTGGCAGATTGAAGGAAGAAAGGGCGATCGTGTGGCTCTTTTGGTGTCTCAACCCGATAAGACAGTTTTCACTTAGGCCTACCCTCTCGTCAACCATGTAAATCCGTTTTTGTTAGACTGCAAGAGGTGTGAACATCACGTAAATAGTATTTTAATAGTTTTGATTTATTTTTTACCAAGTCATTGGGGGCGTTGATTGAATCCATTATTCTTGTGTTTACACCTAAATGACATTGGATATCAATAGAGGAGAAGTTAATGTTAGTGCCTATCAATTCACATGCCATATATGTAAAATATTTATCTGTTTTTTTTTGTGGACTTTTAAAGCAACCGAAACTCTTGCAGGAGATAGACTATTGAAGTGAAGGAGAGAGACTGTAGAAGGAGAGCGACTACCAAGCTGTTCAGTTCAGCAGTTAACCGGTAACAAATGAGAACAAGACCGAGTACCTGAGTTTATGTGAATAGGACCTGGATAAGGCCGAGCATATATCCCTGTTTATTGTAATCCCAAGTTCAAAAGGAATGTACACCAGACACTTTTGTGAAAACAGAAAGTAAAGATGTAGACATATATTGTAAATAATTACTGTTTAATTAGAGGAACTGTGTGTTCATATTTACCAGTGTGACTTATTAAACGAAGTTTCCGTTTTTAATTTAAGTTACTAATATATGTATTATCCTATACTGTATTACTACATGATAAGTAGGGGTAAATGCCATCTTCGCTAGGCAATTGTTTGTTTTCGAACTACTCTGCATTACAACCCTTGGCGAGATTAAAGGCGAAGGCACGCAATTTTACCATGGGTTTTGGTCGTTTTTCAATACTATTTTAGTACCATAACAGCCCTCAGATTAAAGGAGAAGCCACACGATTTTACAGCGGCTTTTGGTTGTTTTATCATAGTATTTTAGTAACATAACAGCCTTCGGATTAAGAGACTAAATAATATTACGCCCGTAATTAGAATTTTAAAAACCGGAAGTGACGTACGTGGTCCAAGGGGTAAAACGACGGAAAAGGAAGATAACACACGAAATCAAATGGCAGTTCAGGCTGATCAGTTTCAATATTTACACAAACAAATACATTCCGGTTCTAACACAGATGAGACTCCCAATGTCTACGTTGTTAGGTGGGACAAGACAGGCGTTATATCAAAATATGTTATGGCGAATTCTTGGGTATACTCCACTTATAACCAGACTCAGTTCTAACAAAGCCACCCGAACAGTACTCTACACCTGGCCAGGCGTTTCCTGATACTGGGTGTATTTGTGCGTTAGAACGTAGTGAGCAGCGACTACTTAGGTAGGATACAATGGTAGGTTGCAACTGATGAACGAATAATCAATGAAAATTAAAGTGAGATCCAAAGTTAAAACTATAGAGCCTGGGTTGAATAACATGGGGCAGATAGCAGTTGACTTGGAAGTGTGCATAAAGGTTATCAGTGACAGTGTTGGTGCGTTATCTGAAGGCAATCACAAAACAAAACACGATTTGACAAATGCAAATAGAAAATTAGATGAAATAGACTGTTCAAAGAGACAGGACTTGCATCCGGCTTTTGGCTAAAAATCTATGTAAACATTTCTGAATGTAACAAATATGCAAAGGTAAGAAAGAAAAGAATAAATCTTACACACGCGAACTAAACATTGCTTTCTCAAAATATAAATAGTACTACGTTGCTGAAATTAGAAATGTCGTTACCAAAGATTCAAAAACTTTTTAAAAACTCCTAAACAAAGTTAAAGTCACAGTTAAGAATGAACCAATTGATATAGACTTATTTTAAAAGCATTTCAAAATCATAAACCAAAGAACAGTACAAGGTAAAGAAGAACTTAAACAATAAGGAGTTAGCTAGCACATTCCGGGAGCCCGGGATATGGGCCGCTCTCAGTGAAATCACCAGCAACACCATGTACAGCCGGAGAAAGGTGTCCCCCCTCCCCCCCCCTGTCCCTAGAACGACTGCAAGGGCACCCACCACTTGCTAAAAGGACCGAGGAGCCGATGTGATTCCAAACGGAAAAGCCTGGAATTACTTCACCTGGCCATCGATTACACACTTTAAAGATTGATACCTTTGTTTCTGTTTTTTACCAGCCACTGCCTTAAAAAACAGAATCTCTCAGGAAACAGAGAAACGCAATTATTTTTGCAATAACCAATTCATAATTTTCACATCCAGGTACCCAGGCTGGCATACTTCCTGTCCGAAATGAGATATGAATTCGTTAAACATTGATAGAGCATACGATATGTTGTTAGTCACTTGCACCACGTACGTCAATTCCGGTTTGTAATATTTTAATTACTGACTTAATTGTAATAAGTTCCTTGATCTGAGGGCTGTTATGTTACTAAAATGGTATTTAAAAACGACCAAAACCCACTGTAAAATCGCGTGCCTTTCCTTTAAATAGACAACCTTCTGTCTTATGAGAACTGACTTTAGCGCATTGAGGTAACCATAGCAGCTCGGTTTCATAACCGCCGAACTTCTGTGCTTTATCAGCTCATTTGGCAACCGTGCACTATTACGTGCAGGACAAAAGTGTTTGGGCAATAAGCCTTCCGTTAATGAGTAAATGTGCTCAGAAGGCCTACTACCATCACATCCGGATTCTGACAAAGACACAGTGAATCCGAATGGACTTTCCCTAATCCTTTCCATAGAGGTATCTCATGGAGGGCCGGCCTGCCGCCAACCCCACCCGAGGGTTTGGAAAAGTCTCGGCTACCCTTTCCCTCGCAGCAGGTGCCATGTCTAGCCACCTGAGGGGCGGAACCTACACCGGAACACCTGATAGCTTGTGTCTTCTTAGGAAGAGACTGCTGCTGTTTGAATACGGACTCAAACAATTGAGCTTCTGCGATAGCTTGTGGCTTCTAGGAAATCGGCTTGTGCTTCTTCTCTTAGGAAGAGACTACTGCTGTTTGAATAAGGACTCGCACAATTCAGCTTCTGCGTGACCTCCATCAGCGTAGATCTCTAATCAATCAACAAGTTCGTGTGAACCGACATGCAAGTCAACAGATTTGTTTAATATGGCTTTTGAACCGAGAGTCCGCCAGAAAAATTCTGCGTTTCGTGGACTGTACCGGGCGATAACTCAAGGGATTCAAACCAGATGAGCTGCATGACATAATATGGCGATCAGATAGTAAGGTGGGTTTGGGTTCACGAGAGACTATCCAGTCTGAAATATTGTCTCTCTCGACGCCAAATTCGTGCACATGTCATATCCAATATGCATATGGAAGTGGACCTTTCTACCAGGTATTATAATCATTCGAATCAGACCAAGTGAAACTGTGAAAATGTGACTTGCAAATGATATGCTATATGCTCATGGTGACCTACAATAGCCAGCCAAAAGACATATTGAAGTTAATCCTTACACAGGCCTGACCAGTATGATACTAGGCCGATTGTGCAACTGAATGGACACTTTATATGTGGCCCCTAAAAGGGACTATACCTAAAATTATTAGCATTATATATGACACAAACCCTGATAAACACAGACAGTTCGTAGTAACAGTGTCACAATCAACATCAGCTCATCAGTCTCTTGACTTTACCGGCCAATATAAGCAATCCAATCAAATGATATAGGGGCCGAGTAGTGTAATACCACCTGTTACACGCTCCTCTGTGGGAGCCCCTCTGGCAGTACATTCAGATCAACAACATGCAGCAAGTTTATGGAGTGTATTGACAGATATTTACAATAGACTTGGAAAACTTGACATATTGGATTATATACATAGGTGACTGTTACAATAAGATAATAAAATGAGTACGTTTGATAACACTGTTCTAGATATAAAGCACGATATCGCCAAGTGTTTAGATAGGGTAAATGGTGTACAAATAGAAGAAGAATCATTAGGGGAGAGAGTAGATAACCTTACAGAGGAAAACAATAGACCGAGTGAACAGCTTCTAGAATTAGAATCCAGATCTATGAAGGAAAATCTAATATTGTCAAATATCCCTGAAACGAAATCCCTGACCAAGAGAATCCAGACGAATTTTAAGGCAGTTTATTAAAAACACACTAGGTATAGATTTGAGACTACGGGGTAGGTTACAGAGGTACAGGACCAAGACGTATTATAGCGAAGTTTCATAAGTCAAACAGAAAGAAGAGGATAACAAATTAAACGGCACTGAATACTATATAGATGAACAATACCCAGTAAAACTTTTAGAAGAAAGAAAGACACTTTTCCCTATAATAAAAGACGCGAGGAGTGAAGGAAAAATAGCTCTACTATTGTTCAACATGCTAAACATGAACAGTCAGTTATATGTGCCACAATGACGAGACAAGCTGAATCAACCACGTTAGGAACCAGGGCGACGACATGTGCCACGCCAAAACAGCAACCAGCACTTGATTCCCCACAAAAGATACAGAGAAAGTCACAATAGATGATTGTGTAATAGCATGAACAGAAATATCCAAAAAATGACATTGTTTAAGATACAAGCGTTCAATCCTTCATTTTCGGACGTAAATTGTGGCATATAATTTTGTGTGAAGAATGGTCGTAACAACACTACCACAGTCCCATTGATGAAATAACAATTACAACAGGTCTCACAGTAGGGGCAAAGTGATTATGTAGATATATATATTTTTACTGAAAATATACAGAATTTTCATATTTATGGTTAGACATGCATGATTAAAAATACTTATCTGGGTCTCCCACAAAGCACCCCCTTGTAGGTAAGTTATTAAAATACTAAGCTATAAGCAGATAAAGATAACCGAACAATCCACAAACTGCTAGACAATGGATAATTTTGATAGTTGAATAGTAAGAGGACAAAGCTGAGAAGGTATATTCAAATAAAACAGGAATAACTCGGGCTAAAGGAATGAGGTGGCATCAACTTACCTAAATAGAAACAGTAACGTGTCTACTGATAAGATGAAAACTATGAATAAAATATGTTAAATTATCAAATATTTTATTTTGAATCGAAAAATATCGTCTTTAAAACTGTCACATATTTACAATTGTTCATAAAGATCAATATCGATTCGTTTGGGCGAGCCAGCAGCCCTATGTATTCTGTTGGCTTGTAACCGATGGAGGTTGCCATTGGGCCGCCCTCGAGAAGGCGGAGTAGGGTGAGCTGGGGAGGAGGCCTGATGTCTACCCCATTCCTTCCAAAGCATCAAAGCGGTTTACCAGAGCAACAGTCTCCGATCCAGGGGATTTACTTGTTGATGGTTTTGGAGAGAGGTGTTCAAACTTGAAGCACCTTGTTGTGTTTGGGGATATCCCGAAGAACCAATGTCGATGTTGTGTGAAACAGTTGTTGAATCAAAAGTAATCAAGTGGGTGTTGAGTTGTATTAGGCTGCCATCCTTTGTAGTTGTAAAGCGCTTAACGTTAGCTATACCTTCGTCATCAAGCTCAGTGCAAATCTTTTCCTCTGACAGATCAAAGAGATCTCTGTCTTTCTCGGATAATCCCCTTACTGCGATCGATGTAGTGTGACTGTCACAGGTACAAATGTAACTCCATCATTTTTATGCAATTTAAGTAGGTTGCCTAGTGCATTCCACAAAAGTGTCAACAGACCGCATTTTGGTTACATTTGTTAAATTTCTTTCTTTAAATTTTGGTCAGCAACAAACTGATTGATCACATCGGGCCAATCTGACAACCCGTCTAGAATATTATTAAGCCAAAGAGAATTGTTAGGGCAAAATGACTATGTGGCACCCTTTAGCCAGCCATAAAGTCGCCAGGATCTCATTCTTCTCCAACACGGGGCGCAACCCACGGCCTACAGGCTGTCTATTTTTCGTCTATTATGATCAACGGGGAAGTATTCTGCCATGTCTGCTGTTATTAAATGACCCACACGCTCTCCCACCGAGGTGAATGAATATGCAGAATTCCAAACAGACCAGCGAATTGGCATACAACAATACCTTTATTTCTTTGAAAAATGACAAGTCACGACAACTGCCATAAAGGACAAATCAACCATGCTTTCTCTAATACGATAAATTAGAGCTATAGCGTTAATATTTTGTTGTTGTTGTTGCAAAATTCAGCTATAAACCCTTCTGACCTTGAGCTGTTTTAATTTTTCATTCCTTTTTTATAGGCAAGCTAGTAGTTGAGATGGCGTTAATTTACCTTCAGTCTGTACACTGTATTGATCCATCAATGCCGGGAAATGAAGATCCGGTTAAGTATTTAGTTTCTGATAGAATTATTTTATTTCCTGAAAGATTATGTTTTGCCGGGTTAGCAGCTCGTCTTCGTCGTTAACTAATCGAAAAATAGTTTCATAAAGAAATTTTCATTTTTCTAGAGAACAGACTAGAGAGATAAGACTGCCTTCGGTTTTTTTCTAATAATTTCAAGCTACATGTATATACTTTTTCGATTCAAAGATTCCGTATCCAGCGGCTGTTTTTGCTCTAGCTTAAGTATTGATTTATGTAACATTGCCTATCTTCCGTTTCTTTAGAGAAGCATAGGAGATTGTTTTGCCTCGGATTTCCATTGATAATGACTGCAAAAAAGGGTTTTTTTGGTATCCAGAGGTTAGAATGTTGTCTTGCACTTTTTGAACAAAGTATTTAATATGAAATAGAGTTAAATTCCCATAGCCCTCTCTTTTTTTTAAATTCATTTAGCCAAATGCTTTAAGGGACTGGAAAATGGTCTATAGCGCATATCAATTATTACTTTTCTAACGCTGATAAGAGCACTTTCGCTGATTTAAAGATAATCTAAGCTAAAGCTTGCTTGGTGGTATTTGTGCGACGCCAGGTATTTTTCATTTTCTTTATTTTCACCAATGTATACACAACAACAAAAACCAAAAGAGAAACAAAAGCCTCAGCAAGTTAAAAATTAACAACAGACACAAAATGAACCAGCCATATTGGGCAGCGACCCCCGTCTGCCTAGAGCGAATCTTTCCGCCGTTCACCCTGACACCAACACCAAGCAATTACTACCCGACACCGTGCCGAAACAGGCATGCAGCGAAACCACCACAACCCGACAGACAGACAGAAAGCAGCAACCCGACAAGGCCAATAAAAGTATATCAGTAGATAATAGATGACTTATATTTTGACAAAAATAGGCTGTATTAGGTTATAAACTAGAATACATTGGCGGGAGTAAAACCCCAAATGGCTTGTTTTATCCCTAAAAGTGAAAGCTATTTCATTCGCTAGCGGTGAAAATAAATAGGTTAATTTCTAAATGCTTATAAATGTTATCCAGACTTAATTAAGCGAAAATAATTTTGAGTTTTCATTAAAAGTGACTTTATGTGACCCCGGACGGTTACCTACCCTGCGAGACTACAAGAAGATGCGTTTGGATTGTTGACTTAAATAACGAAATTGATTGAATCAATTTCATAGGAGCTGGAAGATGATTCCAGACTGTTGGACCCTTTACACGTAAGCGATGCATATCATTTGAATATAGGGGTGAACATGTTTGTTGTTTGCTTGATTGGGGTTTAACGTCGTACTCAAGGGTATTTCACTTATATGACGACGTGTCAGCCAATTGGGTGACGGAAACCACCCTCGACACCACTGGCAACAAACAAAGACCTGACAGGACAAATACAGGACGCAATACAGACACCACAAACAGATCAGCTTCCTGTTACCCATTAGCTCTGAGAGCACCAGAGCAACATGAAACTCTCTCCAACCACCCGCCATAGTGGTGTACACGTTGACGATTGATTGACGAGTGGGATATGAATGAATTGCATTGATTCGTTGGAACAACTTTGAAAAAGCCAAGGCAGCAATGTGGGATGATGCGTGAATCTATGCACAAATAGCACGAGTTGGTATTAATAGAACATTCAATTGCCCCAGTGTCAATAGTTTGTATTTAATAAAAATAGTTAAAGTATGGTCATATCGACCTGATTTAGTGATACACGAATAGATCGCTTATGAAAAAGAATAAGAGGGTTTGAATGAGTTTTGTATGTATATATTACCCCAAACAATATTTGCGTATGCAAGGTATGGAAAAATCAATGAAAAGTATAGTACAAAAAGTGTTTTCCTGTTTAACAAATGTTTGATATGATTAATAATCAATATTACGAGATATTTTGAAATTTATATATTCAATATGGGTTTTCCTATTAAAGGTATCATTTATGAATATGCCCAAGAGCCTAAACGATTTCACACATTCGATTTCTGAATCGCGTATAACTATAGAATTATTCAGATGGCTCGGTGCATCCCTTGATGGTCTAACAACCATGAATTTTGATTTCTTTACGTTTAAAGATAATTTGTTTGCAAGAAACAAATTTGAAATTTTCAACAGTTCATCATTTGTTGATTTGATTACTAACTCCAAATCGATGTGAAGGCAGGTGTCATCAGCAAAGAGGGTAATATTAAATACATATAACGTATAACGTCTCCAGACAGGGTACGGTGCCATGAAGGTGTCTATACGATATCTATAAGACAAATAATTACGTTAGCTGAATAGGGCTTATCAGCCACAGTCGGCTTTGACAGTCTTCGCTAAACTGTGTTTTATTCAGGCATAATACACGGCAGCCTTTTGACGCAAGATATTGAAAAATATCATTTATTTCTCCTTATGTCCTACACCTCTGCAGTAAAACGTACAAATGTTAACTTCATTTTAATTATACATAAAATCCATAGACAAAGTATCTGCAAAAAAAGTTAAATTGACAATGTTACCATATGTCACGTATTGGAAGTGACTAGTTATACTCTTACGTAGTGATGATATATGTATATATTAAACAATAGTCAATGGGCTATGACGTTTTGTGATTTGTTTGTTTACACCACGTGGATGCTGTATTAGCAGGTCACAGGTAGCCTACATGGTTCTGCATGTGTGTCAACACGAACAGCATATAGCTGCATATTGGTATTATGAATTCTCGATAGGGTTGTCATAATTGACGAGTGTGTTGATGATAAAATTCTTCAAGATGTTTTTTGACTGATTTGTTATAAGCACAGTGGCGACAAGATTGCAGGTAGGCTCATTTAGAGTGATTTATAAATAAGCATAAGGCGGCCATAATGCCCCTTTGTTCTTGTTTTCCTTTTTGATTATTAGGCATTACGCCTGACTTTGTCAATGTAACGATGATCAACAGATGTAGACTAAAAATATGTATAGTAGTACAAAGCAATCGATTATCTCGTATTTATGGTGAGATTAAGCCAAGTTATTCACGTCTGTATAGTGCAGAATTATACAAATATCATACTA
>JAVFBX010216381.1:0-11632 GCA_034783855.1 Mopalia kennerleyi | reverse complement strand
AAAGTAATTCCACGTATTTTTCATCGTTTATTAGCATTTGTTCAGTAAGCATGCAGTTCATTTATAATTTGTTTGATATGTCTTTTAAAATCTTCTGTGTCCACGCTTATTTTCATCGGTAGGCGTATATGGTCAGTTATTACATCGGACAGTTGCTGGAAAGATTCAGCTTTAAACCTAACAGTTCCACATCTTATTCCTGCCGTATCTAAATAACACGCTTTGCATCTGAAGGCGCGTTTTTAGTGGCTTTTCGGTAGGACTTCCGGTAGAACGCGTTGAGGTATAATTAACAGCTTTTTCAGCGGTCTTTCTTATGTGCTGCTAGCCTTGAAATGTCTTCGGTTTTTAGTCGAGAATCAACAGTAAGTGTTGTGCATTTCCGGTGCACCAGCCTAGAAAACGCGCATTAACACCTTGGGACGTTATAGACAGGTGAGCACAGTCAAGAGGAAATCAAATGTTAATGGCCTTCTTATTTTCTTAAATTATCAGTGCTATAGCGTACTTACCAACCCCCTGGTGTGTGTAAAGTGAATCCAACTGAGAGTTAGGAAACGGTTCTACCCCCACTTTATAGTAGAACACGCTATTTCAGGGAATGATGGCAAGCTCATTTTGACAACATAATTCTATCACTTATCACTGGCTTATAATTATATAATCTGTTTTGACAAAATACGAGTCATAAATAATAAAGCATTCAGATGGCTTGTGAATTAAACAACGGATGTAGTGGGCGCGTTATATTTTGTTACACGTGACGTATCTTAATGGGTTACTCTATGTGCGCTAACCTTATGGGGGTACCTTACGGTCGAGTTGAAACGAACTGTGATGATGCCGTATACTCCCCACTTTTGTTTTGGCCTTTTACAAATGTTAGTTACCCAACTTTAACCAAAATCGTGTAAAACTTGTAGTTTTAAAATTGTATTTATTAAACAAACTTATTGTACAACCAGTCCTCAGATTGTAATTTGCTTAACGGTGTATTAGCTCGTTTGTGAGTTTCTGCCGTATTTGAGAGAATTCCACTGTATACGGGTGTGCCAGCCCAAAGCGTGCAGGAAACCTCGATCTCTACGTCACTGGCAACGGAGAATGAAGAGACGAGACAACGTAAAACAAGAACATCACTACAGATCGGCGCTCTCATAAACGTCATCGAACAGCTTTAGTGATTTACACCATGGCCGCTTACAAAGTTCATTTGAAACAGATATATTCAATATTTCCTATGTCAATAAAATATCTGACCAGTATTCTTCAAAACACTTTCGACCCTGTGGCTAATGTCAGCTTGTTGAAAGAGTAGGAATGATGTCTCTACCTGGGGCAGAATAACTTTTCAGCATTATGAAAACCCTTCACATCTTGGTTGTTGTTGTGTCATTATTGTTGGAATACACCGACAATAATAGAAATACCTTAAAGCACGGTGTCAAACGCCAATCAAAACACCTCCAGATGCAAATCGTGTCATTTCATTTGTTCGACGGCCTGGAAATCATCCCCGTTTTAGACACATTTTTGTGCAGTATAGTTTTGGACAAAATACTTCTTAAATAATGAGGTGAAACATGAGAAGTTATATTAAGCATGTTGGACGTCTTGTTTATTTATTGATTTATTCGATGATAGACAAACAGAGTTAAATCCCAATTACAAATCATCACTCAATTAACATTATTGTGAGATTGACTTTTGGTCCTTGTATAACCCCGAAAACCCACTATCGAGGTGAAAAATAAGTCATATGCATGTAAATAATGCATATTTACCGGTACTGTAAATATTTGCTACTGGATTATACTAAATGCATTTATATATTTGTTACCATAAATCATTTTATATTTCCAATTTGGTACGTTGACATTTTGCTTTTTGTATGTTTATACTTCATGTAAACAAAAATCCCGTGGCTTCGGCGTCAGGGGACCAGGTTTGAATAGTTAATCATGCACATTTTATATCGATCTGTGATTTCGCCTAACATGAGCGACATACATTTCTATACTAGGAAGGACCAAATATATATATATATATATACATTTGTACATATTTGAATTGAACTCATAACTGTTACCATTTCACATTGTGGTGTTTTGACAGTCAACTTTAAATACTCAATACATATTTTAGTATCCTTCAAAGCTTGACGCATTTTAAATAGAATCTTTTTTTTCCTCTCCACATTGATGATTCTAAATTATGCATGACCGAAAACATAAAGTAGTTATACGTGTAGGGACATTAACTGATTTTTTACCTTGTATATTTATATTTTTGTAACTAGCTAGCAAAAAGTGTAGCAATAACCGACGTAACTTCATCCTGGCTGTTCGCGCTTTTTTGGGGGTGGGGTTACCAGGTTTCCTTACGGTTTTCTACCATAAGGCAAAGTGGAAAATCCGTCGTTATATTAGTTTAATACTATTGAGTGACCCAAACGTTTGAATGCAGATATGCACAGCAAAATGTCAAAAAGCACATCACGTGGGGACACATTGCATTCAGCGCCCCAAAAGAGTAAGCCCCCTTTATTCCCAGCGCTATAATCCCAATTCACTTATAATGTATCATTTAGTATCACAAACAGTACAGAAAAATTGTGTTTATGCATTTTAAAGGACTTTAATAAAAAGTTAAGTAGTTTTATGAATATGTGTCCAAGTTGACGGGTGATTGACGTTGCAGTTAAGGATATCTTACCTATATTAAATGCGGTATAACGGTACAATCTCGTAAAAACCAACCAGTGATAGCCCGTGTCATCCTTTTATTCTATACCTAGGCTCGAAAGGAGTTCTGGAATCTGTAAACCGCAAATTGAAATGGGGCCAAGCTCAATCGTATTCTCGCTCGAGTTTCTATCGTGGACGAGACTAAGACAACTCTCGTACGCCGTGCCAGGCAAACGCGCATTAATTTCCGCCAATATTTGGGGCAACGTTTTCCACAGGTCAGCAAATAAAACAAGCGCAAAACAAGGTAGCGTCAAAGTCTGGATCTATATTTTAGAATGGGGACTAGCTGTGGAAGAAACACGGCGCGGTCGCTGAACTTCTGCGAAAGGTTAAGGGAAACTGTTTGTTGACTGCCTTCTAATGTGCTTGTAATTGTTGTTAGTTTTTGTCGACAAATCAACAGAAATAAAATAAGGTTTCATCTTGATTGATGGCTGATATCTTTCTAACTATACGATTGAACCCTTCTCAAGTGACCTGGAAACCTGCCAAATTCGAGATGATCTCAATCCAAATATCACGTGTGACAGACACATTTAGAATCCGAACAAATGCCTCTGGAACTTGAACCAAAAGAGGTCAGAAGAGCCAATAAATGTGTGTTGACTTCTTAATTTCCTACATGCATCGATGGTATCATTGTTTTTATACTTCGCGCTTAAATTCACGTGTCCCGAGCAAGATGTCACTAAGAAGTAGAAAACAATGACTTTCCATTTGAAACCAGAGCAAAACGCGTTTTTTGTAGTTGATATAAATCTCAACTAACCGTGGCTATTCCAACGTAATAAGATCATGGTTAGGTGACCGCAGTCGGATATAACCGTAACATCATCTCGAATAATGCGGTTTATGTTCACTTAATCGGACCTGCGCAAATAGTTAGACTGTAATCATAAACCTCGAGAAAGGTATCACCTGAATCTATTTTACCCCATGAGGGTAATTAATACAATTACCGGCTCAAAATTCAGTTCGTTGTGTATTAGACTGCTAAATCCCGATCCGATGTCCAGCAAATAAAAACGATTCCAGGGCTACATATTTTCTGTTTTCCCGTTCTTGACTCATCAATACAGCTATACTAAGGCTTTAAAAGCAGTGTTAAACTTTTGTTTGACACGACAACATATGTTTTAAGGTGTAAAGACAGGTCGACGTGAACCACATTGGACATGCGCCAATACAAATTCTTCATTCAGTTATTAATAAATAACTACCACGTCTCAGCCAACCTGGTCGCTTAAACACATTTATCTTTGTGATAACTATGTTCGTGAAAAACATATAACACACAGAAGCGTTAATGGAGAACTGCTGTGGACAAAAGCTTTTTTCTCTCACCATTTCATCATACACTCTCTAAACAAAAAAAAACTTCCTTAACATAGTTATGGAAACAATTCCAGAACGACTTTAATGTGGAATTTTTGGTAACCTGTTGAGGATAAGCCATAACTATGTTTGGAATAATCCTTGCCCTCGAGACAAATTCCATCCCCTAATCCTAGAAATTTATAGAATATTCCGCTGGTGCTTTATTAGAGGAATGTTCCTTAACTTTTTCCTTAAGATGTTAAGGAATATAATTTTCATTGTATCCCCAAAGCCATGTAATTGAAGCTAGTTTACTTATACATTTACCATACAAAAACAAAATTCCATAGGTGTACTTTTTACACATTAAATATGTTTGAACAGTTGGTCTATCATAATTTAAAACACGTAAGAACTTACTTACAGCCAACAGGAGCATATCTCATTTTGGCTTTCTATTGTTGCCATACCATATTAAATTTGATTAAACTATTATTTTTAAAGACATATATACACTTACATGCGTTACTTTAGATAATCTGTCGTGACTTCAGATATCTGGCATTAATGTGATCGTCTATACATACTATATTCCATATAAACTTTCGTTTCAAACTGAATTAACAATAACCGTGTTGTACACAGTACCTGTTGCTCTACCTAATGTAAGGTAAATTTATTTAAAGAAGAAAAACATTGCAATTTGGATGTGGTAGAATATAACGTTTTGTCATCTCAATCCATTCGAGGACAACGGCTTCTGGGACAGAGTATGGCAGCCGTCGTCAAAGCGAACTGACAGCAATTCTGTAATAAAAAGTATTTTTAAAGAGTGCCAAACTGTTGTCTAATTTTATAAGCTCTCGACTAATAGACAAATATTTCCGCAATGAGACGAAATAAATTCCCAGGTTGAGTGAGTGTTAGAAATATATGACAATGAACACATTGACCCGAATCTCTTTGGCTGATCAGTTGAGAAAACTATACCCATTACAGCAAAACACCACACGGTCATTTCAGCATTCGCTGAACAATTTTTCTTTGGCTCAGAAGACCGTCCAACGCTCGTAAATAAAAAGCAATATTCAATTGTTCAACAAGCTGTGCCACGACGCTTCACTACATTATATGCATATACATCATACGAAACAACACGTTGTCCTAATACTTAAAAAAAGGTGTTTAGATCTTTTTGATTTTTATTTCTCTACGTCTTATCTCAGGTCAATGAGTAAAGCAAATCTGGTTTCGCGAACAACCAATGTAACCTGGTCTTTAAAGAGGTTCAGTCACACAGAATAAGCGCAAAACGACTTGTCTTTAAAGCTTATAAACCCAAGAGAGTGATTAAGGTCCTAACAACGCCAGTAGTATAACCCTATAACAAAATACATCACGTTTTACTAATCCCTTAGGAGTGTATTCAATGATTGCTCTTAGACTGAATGTAATAAATGGCCTTTGTGATTGAAGGAACTCCGTTCATCTCCCCATACTCATATTTTATTACCGTTCCCTCTATTACCAGATCCGAATGCAGACTATCTCTCTTCATACAGAATGGCAAGGAAGTGAACGGAGTTAATTAAAACAAAACCTATGAACAGACCAGAGCGTGCCGTGCTTCTGCACAGCTGTATTATTATATACTGTCAAGATTTGTACAAATCTAGCCTGTTTTTATACAGATAAGACGTATAATGGTCCTCATCAGGTGTTGCTCTCCTGCATCATAATAGGCCTTGAATAGCCTCGATTAAGGCTTATGGGAAGACTGTGTTAACTGTAAAAATAGTCACTAGGAACGATGTCATAGTAAGGATACAAGACCGTGGGCCGGTTGTTCAAAACTCCGTTACCCTAACGGCCAATTAGATGACGTCGCGTCACAAAGAAATGGACGTCACGTCGTAATAGAAATTCTTTGTTACGCAACGTCATCTAATGGACCGTTAACTTAACCGAGCTTTGAGCAACCGGCCCCATGTCTTCAAATTGTGTCGCAAGGAGCTCCTTCTCTATAGATTGACACTAGGCGTTAAGTTAACTTTGGGTACTAAATACAAATATGATCAATTAAAATTCGATATAAATTGCTGTTAAATTTGGACTTACAATCTACACGTGTGTTATAAGTCAAGTATGCATATTGATAAGAAACAATAACCAATTAGAATTCAACCAATACTGTAATAACTTAAAAGAATGAGATTATGCCTTGTTGGTTAATCTGTTTCAAACAATCACATGAAATGGCTTTAGTTATCTGATGTTGGTGTTAAGGCGAACATACATCAAGCGATCTTGCATGGATTCAGGAAATACATATTAATAACATGGCCTGTGGACCAGCGTGTAGCTTACATGGTGGAATCAACTCCTGCTTTACAGATAACCGGCTAAAGGGTTCTCATAGTGAGACAGTTAATTGATCGATTACCTTCATGATAGGTCTATTAAGATCGGTCTGTGGTCTATTGTTATTACAGTTTTATAGATAACACCTTTAATATTTAAACAGGTTAAGTAATTTCCTAAATAAAGTAGAGATGAATGAAATGATTAATTACTGGGCAGTTTCAATTACCATTTATTGAATATCTTGTCTTTATATTCCAATTGATTTTATTGGCGTTCAACACGCCACTCATTTCCGGTCTATGATAACGACAAACAAACCTGATGACCGGCTGTTCAATTGTACGTCAAGCTTTATAGTCGAGGTTATGAAATATGAGAATAAAAAGAGGTCGGGAATAAAGTGTCAGTGTTGGTTTTATTGTATGTTGTTGCTAACAAGTAATACATATCGTCTGATTGTTTGTTTGTTTGTTTAATAACTGTTAAGTTACTTCATTCATATGACGTCAATGTATATAGCCCAGTAGATAAAGGGAATCACCCTCGTCACTTCTGGTACTAAACAGTCAAGACACGCATATTACACAGAACAAAAATAGCTTCAAGAGGACCAGGAAGTTCCCTCCTTGTCACCTGTGATAAACATGTAACACAGACAGTTCATATATTAAACACTATATTCCAGAATCAAGCCTAACTCGTCTTTGGAAGTTAAATTCATATCGAAGGATGTCAGACGAAAGAGGTCGACAAAAACATCATTATTAAGGCACGGTCCAGTTTAATAATTTTGCAAGTTAATATATTAATTTTTGCAACTAAGCGAAGTTTTTTTACTGGCAATTCAATCATTTCTTCAAGCTGTGGAGAAAACCCCCCGCTTTAATGTTCTCTTCATAAAAAATCGGAACAGTCACCACATAGTTAAAATGTATTTCAACTCATTAAAGACTGCAAATTATCCCTGATGCAAATACTACATGTTTGAGAATGGAGCACCATGATTTGTCAACTCCAGATAGTTCATGTTTTGTAGTTAAACTCTATATACGATTATTGATCGTTGTAACTGATGATCAATAGACCAGCTTCTACTTTCTACATATTATGTAAGCCTAATAGTTTATCAAGTCTCCTGCTATTAGTGATAGTCGTGAGGATGTCAGTCTTACACGAACTATGTAATCTATCACTGTCTTTTGAAGCTGTCGATTTCCGTGGCTGCTCTTCCCTATTCCCTTTTGGGACGATAACACATCGTCTTCCATCCATCTTAGTTTGGATAAGCCTGCCACATTGACAACGTTCAAGATGTGAACCCGATATTAGCTGAATAATTTAGATTGAAACGACGTACAGGGTTAGGACAGTTATCAATTTCCGGTCATGATTGACATGCGCCTAACCAGAGAACAAATTTGGAAATCTCGATGGCGTTACCTTTACTAAACTCCGATGATCAGCTATTTCTATCCGTTTATCGACGGCTTTCCTTCACAAATATAGCCATGCACACTAACAGATTTGTTAGTTCGCTTGATTGGGGTTTATCGCCCTACTAACGGTTTATCGCCCATAACGGCGTAGCCAACCTTCCACGCTAGTCACCAAAAACACAACGGAGCGCCAAACAAGGTTGCCTCTAAGCTCTGAGAGACCCTCTGAGAACAGTGACATACTGTAGATCAATCCCGTCCCAGTTCCTATCGTTTGTTTCCACTGCTATTTCATAGATGGAAGTAATAGAACACAGACACATTATTATGGATTAAAATTTCTAGGTTTATTAGCACGCGACGGAAAGAAGACTAAGTGTTATCGCGTAAAGTCAATAAAAGCACATGGACCATGGACTTTGAACGATATCACAGTACATTAAAAGTATCCTGTGGAAATTATAGGATAGGAGAGTTATTGAATGTGTCCAATTCACTTAACGCTCCTCTAGCAGATTGACTAATTATTCATCATGAATGAATCTCCAGACTGAGTGAGTGTTAGAATTCTATCCCGATGAAAACATTGACCAATCGGCTTCAGAACCGAAAAGCTCTTTGTCGAGCCCGTTGAGACAAACTAGACCCATTATCGTCATGGAACTTTATCGATAATGTTCCAGTAACTACCTCCAATGATTTGATAAATTCTCTGCAACATAATTATTCCAAGACAAAACGCATTGGTGTTTATTATAGAACAATGGTTTTGAGTCATTTTGGAACTATCTTATATATGTTAAGTTTCCCTCAAGTCAAGTACGAAGTTTACATATCGTCAAAGAAAGCCAGAAACTGCACAGACAACGCTACGAAGTATATCTGGAATCAACATAGATTTGTACTAACTCGGTTTGTTATTAGAGACACAATAAACGGTATCGCTTGGATCCAGCGGTCTATTTTGTTCATCTTTGAATAACCTATCTAGCCCCGGTTCTGCAGGCGGATGTAGCCATTGCCTTGGTCCTCAATGGATGGGAAATAACAATTGGTCACAATATAATCTAGTAAGAGTATTATTTGCTGGTGTTATTACTCACAGTCTAAACCAGAACCAGGTTAACACATTTTGGATTCTGTACAAGTCCTCTGAGATTAATAGTTGAGATGCCGTTATTTCTTACCAACGGTAAATGTTATACACGACCAGGCGAAAAAATTTATCAATAATCTATATACCAAGTCAGTTGATATTATAATTGTTACTAATTAACCATCTTCGACAACTCCTTTGAGATACAAGATGAAGCCTTTACATTTAGCCACAATAATGGCGCTGGGTCATGTTGGACACTAGACATTTTGATTAGTTCTGAAGATGATGTTGTAAGATTATACGTTAGGGGCAATTTACCATTACACAATGTCCAGGCTATATGACGTTTGACTGTACAGTGGTAGTCACTGGATAAAATTCTTTGTCCAATTTACTTGTTTTGAAAGACAGACTTGTTCATTCAGCTTACTGGTAAAAAAAAAGATTGATTGATTGGTGTTTACGCCTCATTCAGCGGTATTTCAGTTACGATGTTGCGTGAACATGTTTTAATTTATATATACCATATATTGTGTAATGAATAATAATTACAATCAAAATGGTTACAAAGGAAAGAGATTCGTTTTAAAACTGTTTTTTATCTGTTTGGCTGAAGTTTGATTACGAACTTCAAGTTGTCTGTTGACGGTGTGTTTGCTCTGCGTCGTTATTCTCCACGCCTGAAAATAAAAAAATTACTGTTAGTCATTTTACTTTATATACCTCCAAATAATATAATTAGATATGTATGTCGGACCCCAACCCCTTGCTACCTGTTCAGGTACCAGGATTTCTGTTTGCGAATGCTGGTCCCAAAAGGGTCTATTTCCATCAAGCTTATTGGTTCTGATAATAACATACTGATTAAAGATGGCTAATTTATTTTCGATTCAAGGAACAGTTGATGTTGAAATTCCACACAGAATAGGTCATCGCTCGGTTCACAGATAGTGACCCCATAATCAACAGAGGGTATTCATCTTGGTTACGGGGACATTCTTAACCGAGTGTATCCGATAGTCATCACCCAAATCTGGACAACAGATTAGCAGAGTAATAGAAGTAAAGTCGCTAACACTTTGCCACACTTCTCTCAGATTAGACGCATGTCAATATTGGCCGGAAATTTGTAACCGCCCCAAAGCTGTAGACCGCGGCAGGCTGTAATTATTTCTTTCATATCGGTTTCGCATCTTCAGCTTTATCACACTGACGGATTTCTGCAAAGAACGATGACAAGACGGCTAAGAATTATCGCCTCGAGGCAATGGGAAGGAACCGCTACTGAACCTGACAGGTCCCATAGACTTTGATCGATAGCACGGTTCATTTAAAGCATTATTTAGAAAGTATTCAATTGCTCAATTATTGAAATGGTCCGTTCAAATCACTAAAAGTGCCCGAAGAATGACATCTGGAATAAGATTAACTAAACTGTTTGAGAGGACATCGCTCGATTACAAATAAATTTCCGTATCGAAAAATTATGTAAATATATCGCGACGAAAACATACACCAATTTAATCGGATGTGATAGCAGGCCTGGCACATTTTCACTCTGTTAGAAGAAACGATTTCTGCACAAAATAGTTAATCACTGCATTTGTAGATTCACACCTAGAACTATCCAAAGGAAGGTGTTAAGGGGAAGAACAAAAATGATCTGAATAAGCAGAGTGCATGAGACATTTATGTTAACTATAGTGATCCGAATGTGTTGATAGCTTTAATAACTGTTTCAGTGAAAATTTGGTACTTCTGAGGCAGGACCAAACTCACTGTATGAAATGCTAAATATCGAAACGTCAAAATCTACATTACTTAAATAATGTAAACAGACAAAAATGAAAAAAAATAATTGCGTATCTTTGTGAATACGTTTTTAGCGGTTGCATATCACTAATATGATCTTTACAATAACAATTTTTTCGGGAAATCAACGGAACTTTAAAAAAAATATATATATATTATTTCATTTAAAATATCACCCTTAAATGTAAACAGACAAAAATGAAAAAAAATAATTGCGTATCTTTGTGAATACGTTTTTAGCGGTTGCATATAACTAATATGATCTTCACAATAACAATTTTTTCGGGAAATCAACAGAACTTTTTTAAAAAATAATAATATATTATTTCATATATATGTGAGGACGTGTTTATTGAATGCATATCACTAATGTGTTCTTCATAATAAATTTTTTTTGGGCAAATTCAGCAGAACTTTAAAAACAAATTGCTGTTTACATATAACGGTTACCATTATTTGTTAAATATCACCCTTAAATGTAAACAGACAAAAAATGAAAAAAAAATTATTTCGTATACATGTATATGTGAATACGTGTTTAGCGGTTGCATATCACTAATATGTTCTTCATAATAATAATTTGGGGGGAAATTCAGCAGAACTTTAAAAACAAATTGCTGTTTACATTTAAGGGTTACCCTTAAATGTAAAATATCAACCTTAAATGTAAGCAGGCAAAAGATTAAAAAAAAAATTTTGATTGATTTTATCGCCCACACCCCCCGCCCCCTTTCCTCATATAACGTGATATCGATTTTCAACTTCCAAAATGGATTTGCATCAGAGGGATGTAGGGCTTAGACGCAGGGATTAGCCCTATATCACCCCTTGAACTGATGACAAAAGGGCAGAAG
>JAVFBX010216370.1:0-11632 GCA_034783855.1 Mopalia kennerleyi | reverse complement strand
TTTGTCTCCGTCGTCATGTAAGTGAAATACCCTTGAGTACGACGTTAAACACCAATCAAACAAACAAACAAACAAACTATACAGAGCGTGAAGGCATTCATTTTGGTAGATATACTCTTTTTGTCGTGATTCGTGATTTGAATAACGAATCCTGTTTTTTTGTCGTGATTCGCGATTCGAATAACAAATCTCGTTTTTTGTCGTTATTCGTGATTCACGAATAACGAATCCGCTGCTAACTTCTGGCCTTTTATAAACTTTGTTGTTAAGTTGTGATCTCTACATTTCTTTAAGAAATCTAGGTCGAGTTGGAGCTTACACAGCTTCCTATAGGTATTTCTATACCGGGATGTCTCTAAATATAGGTCAGGGTCAGTGGCTCGGAGAGAATTCCAAATATTATGACTAGGCTACTGTGGTTGGTCTGTATTTGCTGGGTCTCGTCTTTGTTTGTTGCTATTGAAGTCAAGGGTGATTTCCTTCACCCATCGGGCTGTTACGTCGTGATGTGAGTGTAATAGCCTTAAAAAGGGCGTCAAACCCCAATCAAGCAAACAAACTAACAAATTCTTATCAGTTTCGCTCACCGGATAAATCTCATGTCATTTTAAGGTAATACAAACAATAGAGAAATATCACAATGTTTGAAAAAAAGTACCCATTTTGTAACCATTATGTACCATCTAGCGTTTGAAGGCAGACTGCAACGTTTGGAAATACTTGCGCCGTCACGTTCTTCGTCGGAAGTCATCATAGAAGTATATATTTCCACTTTATTGGACGTTTGCCAAATTCCATGTATAAGACATGAGGTTGTTGTTGTTCTGAAGAGGTCGCCACGGTTTATGGGGCAAAAGTAGAAGGCTATAAAATATAAATGCGAACTATGTCCTTAGCCAATTCAGAACAATACCTGAAACTAACATTAATAAATATAGTCATGTGTTTAATGACAGATACGTCTGTCGGTACGCAGAAATTTACACTTTGTTTTCTAGCAAACATTAGATAGTGATAGACCAGATGATAATATGCTTCACACGTGGATTGTTTTATTAAGTTTTATCGCCTTGAGCTACTCCTTAGAAGATAATGAATATAGTAAGTTTGATTTTCGTTATGTACTTTTTTCTTGCTTATTCCCTTATTGCTCAAGCTTGTGACATTGTCTGTTTGCAGTATTTTTGCTTATATCCTATTCTTGACTGTGTTAAACTGAGTGTAAATTGTTATTGTAAATACTGACTGTAATCTGTTTTATTTTACGCCAAATGTTAGTTGTTCTTTTTAACGTTGACTGTAAATTATTATATTTAATGCCGGGTGTAAATTGTTATATTTCATGCTGATTGCAAATTGCAATATTTAATGTTGATTGTAAAATGTTGCATCCAATGCTGGTTGTAAAACGTTATATCCAATGCTGGTTGTTAAACGTTACATCAAATGCTGGTTGTAGACGTTACATCCAGCGCTGGTTGCAAAATGTTACATACAATGCTGGTTGTAAAACGTTACATCCAATGCTGGTTGTTAAACATTACATCCAATGTTGCTTGTAAAACGTTATATCCAGCGCTGGTTGTAAAACGTTACATCCAATGCTGGTTGTAAAACGTTACATTCAATGTTGCTTGTAAAACGTTACATCCAATGCTGGTTGTAAAATGTTGCATCCAATGCTGGTTGTAAAATGTTACATTCAATGTTGCTTGTTAAACGTTACATCCAATGCTGGTTGTAAAACGTTACATCCAATGCTGGTTGTAAAACGTTACATCCAATGCTGGTTGTAAAACGTTACATACAATGCTGGTTGTAAAACGTTACATCCAATGCTGGTTGTAAAAGGTTATATTCAATGCTCGATGTAAATTGCTATATTCAGAGTTAACTGTAAAATGTCATTTCCCACTTTTATTAATGAAGTTACGTAAAGCCTACTAATAGCCCCAAAATTAAAACATTTAAATTTGTATTTTCAGTCGCAAGCGTGAACAATAAGTGTAGCCATGTGAAGCAATATGGTGTCGCCTACCAGGACTCGAAGTGTTACACTTACGTTGAAGACCTTATTAATTGGTATGACGCAAAAGAAGTGTGTATTCACCGAGATGGGATGCTCTGGAAAATGGACAGCGAATATTTATCAGTGTTGGTATCTGGCAACCGGTTTATAGATTTTGAATTAGGTAAACACATCAAATTCAAATGCGTTTGGGCAGGCGCACACAACACCAAGGGGAGCTTTCCAACGTGGATTGATGGTAAGTTGATCCTCATTCCGCTGCAATTGTGATGTCACCATACACGAAGTTTTAACTAAATTCTACCGCTCCCGCTCCGGAATAATTTCATCTATTGGCTAATCAACGTCACGCTCAAACTACGTGAATTCCAGCTTAAAGGTAACGAATCCTCAGTTGTTTGGAAATATAAAACAAACCACGTAATAGGTAATTTAAAGTTCGTAGAACGCGATTTTCGAGGGCTGATAAACATTGCAGAGTTACTTGAAGCAAGATACCAGTCGGCAAGACAACAGTCTTTCAGTCAGCAAGATACCAGTTTGGCAGCAAGATGTCAGTCTGCCAGTCAGCAAGATACCAGTCTGACAGCAAGATGTCAGTCTGCCAGTCAGCAAGATACCAACCTGGCAGCAAGATATCAGTCTGCCAGTCAACGAGATACCAGTCTAAAAATACAGAGTGTAACGACAGCTATTACTGAGTAAAATACATCTTACTTCAAGTGTCTAGGATTTGGACTCATTTTGACAGGTGGAATTTCCTGCCTTTGTACACGGAACACGCCATTGGTATTAGATATTACTTAGTGTTGACACATTTTGGATGTTTGGGAGTCAATTATTTCTCCATTTGTTTGTTTCGATCGTATTCGCACTGTGATTGGTCAGAAAGGCGTCACGCGATCAACAAAAATGCAGTTTACACATGTGTAAACGACACGTTTTACGATTTACCCAGTTTATGCAATGGTCTATGTGAGTCTTCGGGAATTCCGTGCAAAGATTGACTTGTCAACTGTGAAAATAAAAATAAAAACAAAAATAATTAAACAAAATTCTAGGCACGAACAGTTAAAATAAGAATATAAAAAAACGAAAACAAACAATTAAGAAATGAAACAATAGAAAGGCAAATTCCGAAACAAACAAGTCGTCTGCTAACTCCAATATGGTCGAGTACGGCAACTTTGCTTTGGATCTGCTGTCAGATGATAATTTAGGAGAGCTTAAATGAATGATGGGAAAATTCGAAAATAGTTTATGGCCAACTAGAAAAAGAGACCAACACCGTTTAAAAATGGCAACAGAAGAACTCCAAATTTTAGAAGACGAAAATCACTCCAAGCCAACCAAAAAGAACACAAAATGGGGTCACTGGATTTTCAACGGTAATTTGAATGGCCACATATGTCTTGCTTGATATATAAATGATAAAGTAAATTCTTTTTAAAAGTTCAAAATTCATCCCACTAAAAGGTATAACAAGGACAAGGACAAACTATGACTTCATATATTAAGACAATATTAAGACAAAAACCCTACCTTATAGTTATAGTTTTTATTTATTAAACTTTCGGACTGGTGTTCGGAGACTGAGCAGAAGGTAGATTTTTACGTCATCACTAGCGTATAATTGGCGGAAACTAAGATAATTTTACGAAGAACTCCAGCTAAACCAAGAAAGGAATCTGATTATCACAGAATGTTAACTGTATGAGAGCTGCAGTGATATAGACATTGTTCCGGACATAGTTCCAAAAGGCTGGCGCTGTGTTAAATGTTTTCTTTTAAACTCCAGGAATAGTCAGGGAAGGCGAAACCAACTGCCCCCATGACTATCATTGAAGCGGATGACAATATTTGCAACTTGATTCACTGGTTGCCTTTTCTGTATAGAGCATGTTAGAGCATGGTACTTCGTTTTGTGTCCAGGGGCTTGGAATTTCACAAACAACTGTTGGTCACAAGTTTTGTCTTCGAGATTAATGGCGAGGGTAGGGAATATACAGCTTTTGTCCACGACACTGCTCAGAAAACAACACAGTGCGGTTTCAATGATCCGGAGCCGCAACCGGACAAGCGCATGTATGCGAGTAAAGCCCGGCGCAGGTCCACTTGCGACTGAGCGCATCTGGGAGCATCTGGCAGCATCTGAGAGCATCTGATCGGACACCGTTTTTGACCGACCTGAGCGCGCTTACGACTGACTGCAACTGGCTTGCGCCCAGGCACCCAGTCGCAAGCGAGTTGAACATGTTATACTTTCCTGCGACTGGGAGCATCCAGATGTACACAGTTGTACCGACCTGAGCGTACCTGCGATCGAGTCGGCACAAATATGATCACATGACCTTCAAAAATTGCGACGAAATTGAGAAGAGATGTGGACCTGAAACTGTAGAAATTTACAAACATTTTTTTAGTAATCATTTTTGTTTTCTTCCATTATACAGCCATAGATTTCTAATTTTGAAATATATCAAACTGCTTTACTGTAAATAAATAGATTCATTATCCGTAAACAAACTTGTGGTGTTGTGATATTTTCAATTCCCAAAGGGGTAAAAACACGTTACATCCCAGCGTGCGATTGTTCATCTAACAAATTTCCGATAATAAATTTTGTTTCTGCTGCGTTATTTGCTGTTTTACATGTCAGCTGTATCTGGTGGCGTTGTCATGGCAGCAGGCGATGTCAGGGGAGGTAACTTCCTGATTGTTTCGGGACATTTTACTGCATACAAGGGGGATTTTAGGAAGAGGAAGATCTATATTATCTGTCCTTGTTCTGGTTAGAATGGTGTTTTACCCTCGACATGGGCCATAGTTGTGTAGTTAAGACCTCTGTTGCATGTTTGACATCTCGTCAAAACCCTCGACGCCAGCGGCGGCTCGGGTTTTGACTCGCTGTCAAACAGACGACAGAGGTCCTACCATACAACTCTGACCTATGGCTTAGACTGAAACCCATAAGCAAAAAATAGATTTGGTTTATAAATTTATCTAGGATAAAAAAAAATTCAAAAAAATGCTGCACACTGAAGTGTGAATACTATTGTAGCGATGAATAACCCAAATCAATGGTTCGTCTCTTGTAGGTTATGTCTTTATTACCAACTCAAGCCATGTTTACGGTATTTAGGCACTCCCGGTCATATCTTCTTCCTATCCAGGAGAATGGGGTGGACTGGTAGATTAAAAAGGATTAAAAAGGTTAATAAATCTGTCACTTATATAACTGGCCGTGCCACCTATGTCATTAGCTTACCATTCAATTTAATTACATATTCATACCATGATATTGTTAGTAAATGATATCGGTGTCAGTTTCGGTCATATAAGTAGCCTACACATTTATCGTCCTTTTTGACAACTAGCCAACCCTTTTAGATGGCAATAAAACCCCCCAGCTGTTGCGTTAGTTGCTAATGAACCACGTGACATTTAAACTGTTTGACCAGTAATTATTGCATTCATGATGCCGTCTATGTTGAGGTTCTCTTTAGAATCAGTCTGTGTTGTTATGTATACGTTAATATTTTTGCAGCACAGTTTACATTTAACCTTTGTTTCATCGTCAGCTATGTAATAAAAATTGTACAATGAGTAATTGTTATCGTGGTAGTTTCTTCAGACCACAACAAGGCCACTTGCAACCCTCCCCTCCCCGCCACCCCACTCCAATGTGGCGGTGCCATTGTTGAATTGTAAAACTTATTAACTTGAATAATTCGCTTGTTCTCATTTCTGATCATTTGTAAGTCAGTAAGTAAGCTATACCACATCGTATATACTAGTTGTTTGCTAATGTTTATTATCGTCCTTCTTTTATAATGGAATTTGTTGGTCTATTATTTTTGTTTATGCTTATTATTTATTAGTAATTCATTATCTTATTATTGACTTGTTTACATAGAGAACATAATGTAATCAAGTTCTAAATTATTGTTCGTTTTCTCGTGTTTATGTAGTGGCAGTAAATTGCTGGCATTAGGCCAATTTAAACCTTTAAATATTGTAAATGTTCACTGGTGTAAATGTAGATTTGCAATATGGGAATTGGAAGACACTACTTCAACAGATCCCATAACATAAAATCAATTGACTGCTTAGATGGAGTACAACAAAATTTAAAGGGTCAAGCTCCTCACAATAGTCGAAGGCCATGATGTATGCCTCGAGATAACCCTCTTGCATCATCAATGTGGTGGAGAGGTACTCCGGTTCAGCAGGTGTGGTTGTCGGGTTGGTCACATTGGCAACGTCCTTGGATTCTACAGCCTATGCTAGTTGTGGTGGTACTGGTAGTGGTGGTTGTAGTGGTGGTGACAGGTTGGTGGTGGTGGTGGTAGTTGGAAGCTGATAGCCATGGCCACTTCCTCCGGTCTCACTCATCTTGGTAAACAGACAGGCAGTCAGACTGGTCGAGTCCACCAGCGAGGTGGGTAGAGGTCAATGTCAGATAGCTGGGTGGTTGGTGAGAGAAATCGAGTATGGCTTGGTCATCTCTATATACACAGTAAGCGTGGACGTGCGAGAAACTTGATGGATTGAAATTTTCAGGGATCGACATACATTTAGTGTGCTTAATTGTGTTAGAATTTGGGATCTAGGCGGGCCTGGGTTGGGTAGACTTTTAGGATTGGGGTGTTTTTTTATTATTATAGGAAAATCGAAGACGCTCTTTCACCTGGTGTGGTTTTGAAAGCGATAGACGTGCAACTTTTTATTAGGGAATAAGATTGACTCGGAACATGCTTGTGATGTGTTTAAAAGCGACCGTTTCCATCGAAATTATGAAAAAAACGGTGTATTCATGTAATGTTTTGTGATTTAGGTTAAGTGGGTAATTATCATTTGACACTGACCGTTATACTTTGGGTCCTGATAAAAAGTAGTTTGAGATATTGGAAAACATGGCGTCTAAACAGCGCTTGATTGACCAATGAGAAGGCTGGAATCAGGCGACTTTGAGGAGAGTGTTGTATCACAAGATGGTGATAATACTTTGAAAATGGAGCCATTATCCCCTACCCACGATTCTTCTAGAGCGTCTACGAGCGACCAACTCTAATATTTTGAAGAACCGGACCAATCCTTAAAGCTCCCGGCCACACCTCCAAGGCCGTTACCTTCGGTCTCTGTGATAACCAGCCAGTGTCGCTGATTGCGGATGGGAGAGTACTACCCCTCGACACCTTCCCTGAGGTAGCCGACGTAGCTGCCCTTTGTCGGCTCCAGTGGGACAACATACGTTAGCACTTTCATCCTGGTCGACCTGTCCAGGACCGCTACAACTTCCATCTGAACGTCGAGAGTGTCCTGGATCGCTTTATACTAACCATTTACGAAGATCAGATGACAGCCTTCAAGTTAAACTTTGCCTACGGACTTATCCTGCGGCACCGTGAGACCAACCAGGTCTGGTATTGATACCCCAGCATCAACAAGGCCCGGGTGTTACCCAGCTCTCATTTATAACAGAACAGGGCGACGTCAACAGCGCTTATGGAGAAGAATACTGCCTACAAGACACATGATGCGATGACATCAACAAACTACCGGAGATTATGATAGGTGCACCTACCACCACGGCCTTCGAACAGTCCATACAAAGACATCCTCGGCTTCTATGTTAAGGGCCTCTACGCTCACCAGTACCAGTGCCACCAGTGCGGTCTACCGGTATTAATGATCATTTGTAGTTAGTCCGTTATGGATGAATAGTACTGCATTTAACAGCGACTTGAGCGCTTTGTCACTAGATATACAGAATGAAGGAACTGGACAGATGTAATCAGTAGGCCTACAAATATCAGAGGTTCTGCGTGCTCTGTGTGGCAACGAATATATACGCTCAGTGTACCAGGATGATTCGCAGGTGGACCTTCTCTCGAGGTTTATGTAGGTTACCCATAACAACTTGATATTAAGATGTATTTAGAAAATAATCTTTGAGAGTTTTCATGAGATGATACTTCGATTTTAATTAATCGATATCCCTTTGCCAGCGTGATAATTTTTATTCCTTTCTGTTTTATTCTTTTCCAGGGTCTCCCATTGATTTGAGTTACTGGGACGGCATACAGGATACATACTCAAAGTTTATAAATATCTTTCTCCGTCGGGACACATGTATGGTAGTTAAGGAAGTTGAGACCTGGCAGTGGCATCTTACGGATCTCGTCTTCTGGGAGCAAGAAGACTGTGGGACAAATTATTTGGCGTCAATATGTGAACACGGTAGGACAACCTTTTTACCACAGTATGAAACTCCTTTTTTGTGTTCAGTTGAAGGTAAGTTATGTGTGTTATTAAGATGTGCAGTCGATGGTAAGATGTGTACACTCGGTGGTAATATTTGTACAGTCGATGGTAACATGTTTCAGTCGATGGTAACATGTGTGTGTTAGGATGTGTGCAGTCGATTGTAAGATGTGTTTGTTAAGATGTTTCCATTCGAATGAAAGAGATGTGTGTTATTAGGATGTGTGCAGTCGATGGTAAGTTGTGCGCAGTTGACGGAAAGATGTGTGTGTTTAGATGTGTCCAGTCGAAGGCAAGATATGTGTGTTATTAAGATGAGTGCAGTCGATGGTATGATGTACTTAGTCGACAGTAAGATGTGTGCAGTCGATGGTAAGACGAGTGTGTAAGATGTGTGCAGTCGATGGTAAGACGAGTGTGTAAGATGTGTGCAGTCGGTGGTAAGACGTGTGTGTAAGATGTGTGCAGTCGTTGGTAAGATATGTGTGTTATTAAGATGTGTGCACGATGGTAGGATATGTACAGTCGATGGTAAGATGTGTACAGTCGATGGTAAGATGTGTACAGTCGATGGTAAGATGTGTACAGTCGATGGTAAGATGTGTACGGTCGATAGTAGGATGTGGAAGATGTGTGTGTTAATATGTGTGCAGTCGATGGTAAGATTAGTGCAGTAATGGTAAGATGTGTGCAGTCGATGGTAAGATGAGTTCAGTCAATGGTAAGATGTGTACAGTCGATTATAACAAGTGTTTATTAAGATGAGTTCAGTCGATAGTAAGATGTGTACATTCGATGGTTAGATGTGTGTGTCTTAAGATGGGTTCAGTCAATGGTAAGATGTGAACAGTCGATGGTAGGATGTGTGTGTGCAGTCGATACTAAGATGTGTGGGTTAAGATGTGTGCTGTGGATGGTAAGATGTTAACAGTCGACAGTAAGCTGTGAACAGTCGATGGTAGGATCTGTACAGTCGATGGTAAGATGTGTTCAGTCGATGGTAAGATGTGTACAGTCGATGGTAAGATGTGTGTGTTAAAAGATGTGTGCAGTTGATGGTAAGATATGTACTGTCAATGGTAACATGTGTGTGTTAAGATATGCTCAGTCGATAGTAAGATGTGTGTGTTAAGATGCGTCGATATATGGGTGCAGTTGATGGTAAGATATGTATGGTCGATGGTAAGATTTGTTCAGCCGATGGTAAGTTGTGTGTGTTACGATATATGCAATCTTAGTAACATGCGTACAATCGTAGGTTAGATGTGTTCTGTCGATGGTTAGATGTGTTCAGTCGAGGGCAAGGTGTGTTCAGCCGATGGTAAGATGTGTTTATTAGATGTGATATGTCAATGGTAAGATGTGTACAGTCGATGATATGATGTGTGTTATGAAGTGCCCCATCGATGTTAAGATGTGTGCGTGTTTAGGTCAGTTCAGTCAATGGTAAGATGTGTACAGTCGATGTAAGATGTATTTAGTCGATGGTATGATGTGTTCTGTCGATGGTTAGATGTGTTCAGTCGAGGGCAAGGTGTGTTCAGCCGATGGTAAGATGTGTTGATTAGATGCGATACGTCAATGGTAAGATGTATTCCGTAGATGGTATGATGTGTGTTATGAAGTGCTCCATCGATGTTAAGATGTGTGTGTTAAGGTCAGTTCAGTCGATGGTAAGATGTGTACATTCGATGGTTAGATGCGTGTGTTATAGGATGAGTTTTGCCGATGGTAAGATATGTTCAGTCCATGGTTATATATGTGTGTTAAGATGTGTACAGTCGATGGTAAGATGTGTACAGATGATGGTAAGATGTGTGCAGTCGATGGTAAGATGTGTGTGTTAAGATGTGTACAGACGATGGTAAGATGTGTACAGTCGATGGTAAGATGTGTACAGACGATGGTACGATATGTACAGTCGATGGTAAAATGTGTACAGATGATGGTAAGATATGTGCACGCGATGGTAAGATGTGTGCAATCGATGGTAAGATGTGTTCAGTCGATGGTAAAATGTGTATTCAGTCGATGGTAAGATGGTTGATGGTTTGTTAAGATGTGTGCAGTCAATAGTAAGATGTGTGTTTTAATATGTGGTCTGTCGATGGTAAGATGTGTACGGTCGATGGTAAGACGTGTGTTTTAAGATGTGTACAGTCGATGTTAAGATGTGTACAGTCGATGGTAGGATGTGAGTGCTAAGATGTCTTCAGTCAATAGTAAGATGTGTGTGTTAAGATGTGGTTTGTCGATGGTAAGATGTGTGCGGTCGATGGTAAGACGTGTGTTTTAAGATGTGTACAGTCGATGGTAGGATGTGAGTGTTAGTATTTGTGCAGTCGATGGTAAGAGGTGTACATTCAATAGTAAGATGTGTTCAATCGACGGTAAGATGTGTTTGTTAAGATGAGTTTAATCGACGTCAAGATGTGTACAGTCGATGGTAACATTTGTGTTTTAAGATGTGTCCAGTCGATTTAGAATATGTACATTCGACGGTTCGATGTGTTTAGTCGATGGTAAGATGTGTGTTTTAAGATGTGTTCAGTGGATGGTAAGAACACATCTTTAGTTAGGCCGATGGTAAGATGTGTACTGTCGATGGCAAGCTAACTGTGTTTATATGAATTCAGTCGATGGTAAAATGCGTTCAGTCGATGGCGGCATGTGTACAGTCTATGGTAAGTTGTGTGTGCTAAGATGTATGCAATCGATGGTAAGATATGTACACTCGATGGCAAGTTGTGTACAGTTGATTTTAAGATGTGTGTTTTCAGATGTGTGCAGTTTTTGGTAAGATAATATGTATTCGTTCTTATGGTATAGTTAAGACGTTTCCTCATGTCAGTATATGCATACTTTCACATGATATAATGAAGGGATAAAACCTAATAACTATTTGTTTTAAACAAAATTCCACTAAGTAGTGTTTTCCAGATCACAAGAGAGCTGTTTCCGAAAAACGATGTGGATATGTAGCATAAATAAATGAAACGGGTTTGTCCATTCATGTCTCTTTTCTTTCAGAGACCATCAATGCGACGGTACGAAACAACACAGTCCCGATCATAGAGAAAGGTAACTATTACGCATATCACATTTTGTATCATAAAATCCAAACCGAACTGGACGACAAACTAATATATACTCAGTCAAAAAAGAAACTTCACCCTCATAAATTTCTAAATATTTTCTTGAAACTTAATAAAAGAGATATTATTATTATTATTAGAGGTAATTGCGTTATCAAAGACACCATGACACACAGCAACTCCGACGTGCACAAGCATGCAGTTCGTGCGAGCATACATCAAGGATAAAGCATGTTTCCTT
>JAVFBX010216359.1:265-11633 GCA_034783855.1 Mopalia kennerleyi | reverse complement strand
AATCCAAAAAAAGAAATCTTTAACCCTAATAATCCAACGATGGAATCAATATTGATGGGAACAGATTCAAGCGGCTCGACATATTCACATCAAGCACACTCCCGAACGGAAGTAGTCGCGCATAACGGGACGGTCAATCCTGATCAAAACGTCTTTCGGGAGCTGGATAATCCAACATTATTTTTATACATCGAACCACATATCACGGCGCAGCAAACCTATATTCCGGGGATGACTGTCCCGTTTAAACGATACCGAGAAGTAGAATTTGCACTGCCTGGAGAGCTATAGATGATCACAGCATTAAAGAACGACGTGAGAGAAATGGTTGATTTATTTAAAGCACCAGGCTCTATATCAGAAAAACTTGGCCTTCCATCAAAAGGGATGGGTAGCTTAAAAGTGCGTCATGAAAAGCAACTGTATAACCAACCCGAGCAGTATAAAGATATTATGGAATTTCGGCACTACTTGGGCAAGCACGGGTGCTTTATGTCTGCCGACAAACAGCTTTACGGAACTGTATTTGAAGTAGGTATGGCGAACACTCACGGTAAAACCGAAAACTATGCCATCACTAAGCGAGATCAAATCGCGAACGCACTGAGCAATATCCCTAAGCATTTTGATCGGCCCTATGTCTTACAAACGTTTTGTCAAGACGAATCATTAGAGGCGTTTATTGATGAGGTTATCGCGTATCAATCAGGCTTTGGTGAGGACAGTGCTTATCGCGATGAATATCAGCAGATGTGGGGCGATCATTTTAAAAAACTTTCTCGTAAGGGCGGGTATTTTAAAAATTCTAATACCGGTACACGTTGGGGAGGCATACAGCGAAAAGTGCGCTTTGTACTGTACCGAAACATGAGTCATTACGATACGGATTTATATGCGTCTCCAGAAGAGGAGATTATGACTGTCTCCAACGAAGTCATGTCAACGCTAGCGAATGATGGCATTAAAACCCGGCTTTATCATCCTGGCGATGTGTATGACTGGTTAGTGCCGTGGTTTAATCCGCACCCCGAAGGCGAGGAGTCCGGAAAAGCGATGGTACGAAAGTACCCGCTGGACTATACCCCGGGCGAGGACTATTACGGATTGGATGATCGATTGTTTAAATACTATCCGTACTTTGATATGGAAAACCGGTGTGTTCGATTTAACAACACCACCCACAGCGCAATCGTGGGCATTGATAAACAACATAAAAACCCGCCAATCGGCGTTTGGACAACATCGGTTAATGACGAAGGATCGCGCTTAGGAACTGCTATGGAGCGCTTACCGGAAAAATCGGTTGTGTGTTCAACCACTGTATTCAAACCGTCGATTGAAATCGAGGGGCGAATGGATAAAGTCGCTAAGGACTCTTTAGGCAACGACGTGCGGACGCAGGAAGCGAAAAAGCAAATCTATCAATCAAAGCTCGCGATGGATACGGACAACTCGTTGTTCCCGTCTTTTTTATATGTGTATGTCCAGGGAGATACGCTTGGAGAGCTTAAGAAAAATCGGGGCAAGACCATGAGTGTATTGCGGTCATTGCGGTTTGATCCCATCGAATTAAATGCGGAATTGGTGCCGATCGATACTTATACGAAATACCTACCGTTTAGTTATAAGCCGCATTACGATAAAAAACTTTATCGATCGCGTCTGCAATGGGATAAGTTGATTGCGAACTTAATTCCGATGTATGGCTCATCAACCGGTACTGGCAATCATGGCATGTTGTTTTTAAATCCCGAAGGGATGCCGTTTACCTTTGATCCCCTTAATCCAAAAGACAAAGAACAAAATTCGAATATTGGTATCTTAGCGCCGCCCGGATCAGGCAAGAGCGCTACGGTTAATCAGCTTATCTCAAGTGCAAAGGCTACGCATAATCCGTTTTTTATTGTGATTGATGTGAATGGCTCATTCAAACTGCATCACGATTATTTCGCTGAAAAAGGATACAAAACTCGATATATGGAATTGTCGATGAATTCTGATTTATCGTTGCCGTTATTCGATATGGCGATTGAGGTGTACTTAAAGGAGAAAGCGAACGGCGAAGCTGGGCTGGACGACGATACAGAATTTGTTTTATTTAAAGAAGATGTTGCCGCTGAAAAGGTCGGTGAAAAACCAGACGAAGAGGATGAAGAAGAACGCGACCCGATGGGCGAAATGATATTAACGGCCAAAATGATGGTCACCAAAGGCATGGCGTCAGCCGAAAAAGAATTCATGCCGAACGATTTTAATATGCTTCACAACGCGATTTTAATGGCGGCGGAAACCGTTTACACCGATGGCGGGAAGATGGTGCGCCCAATCGATGTAGTCAATGCATTATGGCGGATTTCCGATACCGGCGAAATGTATGGCCTTGAGCGTAAATACCGTTCTGATCGGCGCGATCGAGCCGGCGATATGGCTGAAGCGATGGTCGATTACACCAAAGGCGCGAAGGGTAAGTTTTTTAATCGACAAGGGGAGAGCTGGCCGGAATGTGATTTCTTGGTGCTTGATTTGAAGATGTTATCAAAAACCGGATATGAAGATATTTTGTATCTGACGTACATCGGTTTGATGAACTACATCAATTCTCTTCTCGAAAAACGGCGCGGTAAAGGGCGTCAGACAGTCGTGATTAATGATGAAGCACATATTATCAATATGGTTCGTATTCTGGCGCTGTTCAAACGAAAATCGATCAAGATGTGGCGCAAGTTGGGTGGCTGGTTGTGGGACTCGACCCAAAACGTGAAAGATTATCCCGACGAAGCGATTGACATTCTAAACGTCATGGAATGGTTGATTTTACTCAAAATGCCCAAGGCAGAAATTGAAGCGCTCAAGCGATTTAAGGATATTTCCGAAGAGGAAGAATCCATGCTTAACAATCTTACTATCGAAAAAGGCAAGTACGCCGAAGGATTGATATTAAGTAATAAAGTGCGCTCGACCTTTCGCTCTGTTCCACCTGCCTGGTATTTAGTGTTAGGCCAAACCGAAGAGGAAGAATACGCGCAGCGCTTAAAACTTATGAAAGAACACAATACCACCGAAATCGGTGCCGCGCACATTGTCGCTGAACAGGTGGAAGCACAGCGCTGTACAGCGCAAACCGAAAAAGAGTAAGTGGAGAGCTAACATGACGAAACCTAAAACAATAGCTCATCAAATAACAGTTGGGCCAACTGAATCAGGTAAATCGTTTACTAAATGGTTTTGGAGCGCGAGCAGCGACATGAGTGCTTTTGATTGTCTAACACAAAACGAACTAAAGGCAACACAAGAAAAACCATCGGTGAATGCGAGCATTGATCGTGCCAAATAGAAAATTAAAAAACAAACGCCCAGATACGACCGAAACCCTCGAAGGTAGATTATATGCCCGCCGCCTGGATTGTAATCTCTCCGCTGTAGAACTATCTAGAAAAGCCGGAATCACCAGTGCTGGGTATTGCCGTTATGAATGCGGCGTACAGACCGGCATGCATGCCGCCACACTGTTTAAATTGGCAAAAGCGATTAACTGTAGTCCGGTTTGGTTATGGACAGGCGAGGGAAATCACCATGAATAAAAAATGGTTCTCGGTTTTTTTTAGCGCGCTCTTATCAGGATTGATATTGCTTGTGATGATTGCTCAGCTCTATTCAAGCGCGGCCTATGCTCAATCGACCTATGAAGTCTTTACCACCGAAAGCATCGCGCTCACAAAAGAGGGTGTTACGGTATATCAGCTTAAGCAAGGCGATAATTTGTTGGCGACGATAAATCAACGCATGGGAATGGACGGGGTGATGGACGAACAAACCGCCGCCACCTATGTCACGCAACAACTTCAAGAGTCGTTGATCGCACAAATGACGGGGCTCACCAAGGCCGCCCAATACCGGCTTAAGTATTTTCCCGCCGTTGTCAAAGACAGTAAGTTCGTGATTTACGGCACAACAAATCCCAAGGCATTCAATGGCATCAAACACTAATAACCATCACACAGTTGCATCGGTGAGCGCGTCATTCAGACGCCTTAAATTTGCGGTGATTTTTATCGGCGGTATAGCCATAAATGTTCAGGCTGGCACGAACACAGTAGCTATTGCTGCCGCCGCTGCCGCCGCTGCCGCTGGCACCGAGTGCTTGGATTTTTGTTGGATTGGAATATGTGTTTCGATTATTTGTACTATTTATGGTTGTACACTTGATTACTCACCTTGGATTGAACATCGTCTACCTGAGTATGTGGTATCAGCCTATAAAGAACCGGGCGAAAATTCATGGGATGAAATGGCCGGGTTATACGGTGGCGCGGCGAAAGGCGCTGCAAGCGCGATAACCGCAACATGGTCTGGATTGCCCGCATCTGGTGGCCCAAACTATGTGCTTCGTCAGCGGCGAAACAAGGAAATGAAAACCGGCCAAGAACGAGCCTTTGGAAACCTTCATTATAAAGAAGGTACGGTGATCGGATCACCCACGACAATAGTGACAGATGCTTTACCCTATATTTGTCCATCGAATGTGATTCCGTATTTTCCTTATTATCAGTCTGAATATGATGCATTCGAATGGCGGTGGGGGATTGCAGAAAAAATATATCCGTCCTCCTGGATACCAGGATTGCGTGAAATTTCACAATTTCCACTTACAACCTGGGGCGGGGTTAAGCCAAGAATGGGGTTTATTAAATCAGAACATCCAGCTAGAGCAGCGGCGGTAGCATCACAACGAATGGTTGATATTGTGACACGCAACTGGCAACCGCATGTGTACTACCCAAGTTTTTCTTCCTACAAAAGCAACGAAAAAACGGATAAATGGCAAATGCTTTATCCCGAAACTGACGCGACTTGTTACCCGTTCGGTAATCCGCTTGACTATGTTTTTGATCGAGTCGACGAAGAGGAAAAATACGCTTTTTTGTACTGGGGTCTACTTGATTGCTGCCCGCTTGCCAAAGGCCTTGTGATTGCCAAAATTCCAACCGGGCGCGTGTGCTTGTAAATAATTAATAGGGAATAATAATGATGAAACAAGGAATTACCAAAATAATTAAACAAACCACATTAGCGGTATCTATCGCGGCACTAGTGGCAACCCAAGCGAATGCACAGTCTTACGAGGACGGATTTTATTATGAAATAGGCGGCGGTCAACTATCTGATTCGGCCTTTACCAACTGGAATGAATTCACGCTTGACCTTGATCCGTATTTGTCCTCTCAGTATTCATGTGGTGATTTTGATATTTCAGAATCGATTAAAGCATTGATTAAAGACATTGCCAGTATTCCTGATGAATTTGAGGAGTATTTAAAAGTCGCGGTGATTGATTTGCTCTATGGGTTGATTGCATTGTCAATTCAAAAAGCCGCACCAGGAGTATACGAATACCTAACCAATTCATTTATCCGGCATAAAGAATTTTTAAATCTAAAGCTCGCGAACTGTGAGAAAATCGAATCACTGTTAGCCGATGGTGAGATTGCTCAATTAAAGGATTTGGCTAAACTAATAAAATGGCGAAAAGGCGCCGAAGCCGGTTTACCGATCCACAAAGCCGAAGAAGAAGTGAGTGCCGAAGAGGGCATTCCTTGGGTGGATGGCGTATATCGAGGCGGCGAAGGCCAGGACCCAATCAAGCTGGTTGAAGACATGATCAAAGCCGGCTATAAAAATATTCTCGGCGGTAATAATATTCCACCGGGCGCGGTTGCCGATTACTCACCGATCGCATATTATTTTCCGAGTGATTTAGATGCAATGGCCTGGGCTATTGAGGTATTCGGCGATAAGATTATTACTTTTGTCGGTCAAAATCAGTCGATTACCGGATCAGGCTTGCAAACCCAAATCGCACGCACGACCTTTGATTTGAATATTACCTTGCAAAAGGTAATTAACAATCCTGAGGCAGCAACACAAGATGAGCTCAATCAGTTATCGACCCCAAACTATCGCACGACAGTTCAAGCGTTAAAAGCGATCACAGCACGATCTCCAGGCCAACAAAAAATTATTATCAATCGACTTTCTAGCGAATTTGCAACGCTCCAAGAACTTGAAAAAACATTCATTATCCGTGAGCTATTAATCAGCGCGCTTGATGAACCACATCTGTTTTATTCGACGATCAAGGACGATTACTTTATGGATTTAATTAACGAGCTTGACGATCATATTAAGGTCGCTAGAGATCGTGCGTCGGTTCGCAATGAATTTGTAGGCGAGACACTAATGAAAGTTTTTGAAACGCGCGACACAAGAGAAAATCAACCGAGTGCAATACCGACCCAAAATAATCCCCTCGAAACACTAGACGGATCGGGGATTATCAGGGCAACACTTAACTAGGACAAATTTTGATGGCTCAAACCATTCTCCCATCACGATTATTCCAGCTTAAGGACTGGTTTAAGCGAAGGCGATGGATGTTGGGATACATCCTCTGCTTCAATCTTTTTCTATTATTTAGCGGTTGGTCGTATATTCAAATCCAAGGCAACCCTAAATATCTCGCGTTGTTTCTGAAAATCGAACCGCTGTTTGCAGTATTCACGAATTTGCGAATCGGGTTTGAAGTGCTGATCTACTTTAAGTGGAGAACCTTCGTCGCAGTGCTTAGAAAGTGGTTTCGATTATCTGTTAAATTTACTTGGGCGCTATTGCAATACCGCGTTGCATTCAAGTTTATCCTTTATATTGAACTGGCGATGCTCGCTATTAAAACAATCGGTCGGGGTGGATTTTGAACGTTACGTCTATTTTAGAAATTTATACCACGTTAGCCGGTTGGATCTTCAACAACATTCAGCACGATATCATCATGCTTGGGTTTGTATTGATTCCGTTTGTGTTTATGATTATCAACAATATTCGTGAATCAGTCACAGCCGGTAGTTTTCGTTCGGCGGTTGAGATGGGGGTCAAGCGCATTGAGGCCGATTTTTACGAAATGTTTTTAGTTGTTTTTTGCGTCTTAGTCCCATTCTTCCCGCTTCAAATCAGCAGCATCACCTATAACGCTCCAATCACGGACTTTCTATCTGTGACGATCCCAAAAAAAATAACCGCGAACAATGATCCAACCACATATTCCACTACCATAAACCCAACTGTTACCGGCATGCAATCCGTTTACGGTGTGCCGGAATTACCGATCATTCCGTATTTTGTAATGAGAGCCGCTTACGGTGCGAATTACGCCATGACCCAATCAATGATCGATGCCAATTCACGCAATGACTTACAAGCTGCTGACTATGCCTTTTCTCAATACGGGCTGAATGATCCGGCGCTGGCCGGACAGCTCATGCAGTTTAATAACGACTGCTTTCAACGTGCGCGAAGTAAGTTTGTTGATTTTAGCGCAAACGGTAACATCCAATTGCTCATGACAGGCGAGGGAAGGGTTGCGCTTAAAGATAATCCTGCCGATATTAATAGTTTTGGGTCGATTGTCTTTCAAACGACCCCTGGGTTATATCCACAGTGTAACAAAATCGAGTTATGTCAGCGCTCACTCCACGCAATGCGACCGGTAGCTGGCTGGCCGTACACTCAAGCTCGCGACGGTATTCGATTGCCCGAACAAGACGACTTACCGGGCCAACCGCGTTGCGACGAATGGTGGCGGGATCTGCGCACACAGATAATTGCTGCCTCGCCCGAATCACAAACGATTTGGAATAAAATTAAAAGCAACCTGGGCATCAACATCAGTAATGAAAATGATGTGATCGCAAATCGAGTCTTGCGCAATACGTTTAATAACGATCAATCAAAAGCGCCGGTATCAATGGCCGGTTTAATGACAGGGCGCAATACACTGCAAGAAATACAGCTTGGAATTACCGATTTAGGTTTGAAATTTAGTTCGTTTAAAGAGGGCTTTAAAACAGAAGGTGTAAAAAACGCTATGTATATCTTGCTGGCCTTAGCGTTGATGATCGTCTATATGAACATACCGGCGATACTGCTTTTTACCGGGTTCAAAATAAAAGGTGTAATTATTGTTGTTGGTACACTGGTGACGTTGGTTTTTGGGCACAGCATGTTAACGCTGGTAGAATTTATGGATGTTGCGATTTATAACAGCGTCTATGCTGATCGCGCGGCATTTATTACGTCAGAAACCCGTATTGATACCACGGTCTACGGATACATTATGAAGATCGCCTATCCCTTGGTAATGACGTTTTATTTGATAATAATGGCCCAGGTGGTTAATGGTGTAGCTGCTGTGGGTTCTAGTCTTGCAGATGGGGGTGGGAGAATAGCACCGTCCGCTCCGCAAATACCAAAAACACCAAAAGGAAAAGGCTAACTATTTCCCAATGATTTTATAGTTCCCGTTCTTGTAAGAAACTAAATTACCCTCTGAATCGTTTGCAAAAAACTCAGGAGCATCTTCCTAATTACTACCCTTGGCGTTTAATATTGAAACGATAACCGCTAGAACAAAAGACAATACAGTCCCTAGCAGCGCCGCACAGAGCTGTAATCCGGTTTTGATTCTGTTTTTTTGTCGTTCGTTCATGGCAAATTCCTGACATAAGATGTCATCTTATTATTATAGTATCGCAATTTCTGGCTAAAACCTAGTTGAATTTTAATCTTCCCTTACCCAAAACACTACGTATAACGTGCTTTCGTGTATTTATCATCGATAATAATAATGCTATTATAAAGATCTTATATATATCGCACTTTCTGGTTGTAAGCGATTGAAAACCAGGTTTATGTATTGTACTTGGCGGGTTAATTTTTTGGTCCGTCAAGGTCTATAAGAATCTCCCGTGTCTTTTTAATTAAATCATAGGAGATTCGAAAATGGTTCATTACGCTTATATTTCTGGCATGGCAACACAATTAGCATTAATGCTGTTGTTTAACCATTCATCAGATGCGCTTATATTTGGTTTTTTGTTGGTGCTTACACTAGCTATAAAACTGATATTAGATAATCGTGCTTTTATCCGCAAGAAATTGTTGGAGACAAAACCGAAAATCATCGTACCTGAAAATATATCGCACCGTCAGCCCAAAGATGATCAACGGCAATCGGCAGTGTTGAATCGATCGTGTTTTATGATAAAGGCAGGCCGTGTCTGTCTTGAGCTAAAGCACATTTAGTTATTTATATCTGTGCCGGGTTGATTATCATCTTTTTAGACCCGGTGCGTTTTTTTACTTTTAAGGTGAATTTTTCATCAACCCAAACGGGAATAATATCTTCCCGAATGGGGCGCTGTTGTTCTCGTTTTTTTGTTTTTTTTCAAAACTAATCAAACTTAAGGAGCAACACAATGATAAATGATATATCTGGATTTAGAGAGCTGTACGGCGATCCGTTTATTATGAAGGCAGCAGAAGCGGTCTTACATGATAAATATAAACGCGGTGTAATGGTGAGTAGTCCCAAAGAAATGAGTGCCTATTTTGTTAATGCACTGAGTTTTAAAGACCGCGAGCATTTTATGGTTGTCTTGATGGATACCAAGAATAGAATTCTTATTAAGAAAGTTCTATTCGTAGGTACTTTAGATCAAGTTTCCGTATACCCGCGCGAGATTGCACGGCTTGCATTAAAAAACAATGCTTCCGCCGCAGCTCTGTGTCATAACCACCCAAGTGGTGAAACGACACCCTCTGAATCTGATAAAAAAATCACCAAAAGAGTAAAGCAAGCGCTTGACTTGATTGAGGTGAGATTACTGGACCACATTATTGTGGCCGGCAACGATTCATTATCAATGGCCGAATACGGTTACATTTAATGAGTTGTTAATCCCCTGACAGATTTGTCTGTCTTTTTCCATCCGCTGGGTATTCCTTAAGACCCACACGGGTGGGGAATGCCTGGCATCTGATAAGAGGAGTTCGATATGAACCTGAATCAAGATCAACTTAAACACGCATCAAATGTTATGCATACATTGGCACTCGCTTTAGCAGTACCGGCATTTTTAAACTTTGCCGGTTTTAGTGAGCGTCAAATTGATAATGTTATACTATTGGGTATGTTTATTGCAGCCGTGGGCTTGGAATACCAAGCCCTTAAATTACTTGGAAAAAGGAGCACGCAAGATGAGTGAAGCTTTTGTACAATCGCTAATCTTTTTCGGTGCGCTTACTTTGGTCGCGTTTATATTCGCGGCGAAAGTTAATTACGTCGACAAGCGCAACAAAAAGAAACACTAAACTTAAAATGCCGGAATTACTTCCGGCATTTTTTTAGTTTAGATCCTCGCTTTATAGGTTTTCACGCTCAATAAATTCATCTGCAAATAGAGGGTAATTTTTTATAATTTTATTTGTTGTGCGGGTGCGCCTGGCTTTGGCTTTACGTTCATCGCTCCAGGGCGTGTACTCGGTTTTAAAATCTAGGCAAAATGAAAAACCGCATCCATAATCCCAGGCTGGATAAGCGCCTAATAACTGCGCCCTTATTTCAGGGGTTTCGCGCGGTGAATCTGAATTAATTTCGATCAAAGTACGCGGCAAGCCGTGTGGCGGCTCGGTATATGGATTAATCCAGCGCATAGAGTGTATATAACCAATAACTTTCAAAATCTGTCTCCTAAAATAATGAAATCTGCTCAAAACTGCCGGGCTTAATTGCACGCACCGGCATGTTATCGGGAATCGATTTTGTATCGTCGAAAGCGCCATTATCCACCGTTTCGCAAGTCAAGCTCATAACATCATCGAGCATTAACCGCTGAGGCCATAAGTTCAAATAGTGCGCCGGGGTAAACCACTGCTCACGATATTCAAGCGATAGGGTATCACCGACAATCACCTGCGCCGGCACGTTCCATAGCGTTAGCTGGATATAGCACATTAACGCGACCGTTCGATCAATATCAATGCACTGCATCCAAAGTTTTTGTGCCGGATTGTGGCCGGCGGCAATTACTTGCTTAACAAAAGCCAATGACATCGCGCCCGCACCACAACATGGTTCGCTCATTTTAATAAAAGGCTTCTCCATGTTCTTAAGCTCTGGCGCGTTTAGCTGTGCCATAAGCTCACAAATATCAGGCGGTGTAAAAAACTGTCCCGAAAGTTTATTGCCTAACTCTAGCTCCATATAAAGTGGACCTAAAATATCTCTTGGTTCTGGTTCAAGCAAATTAATCGTATTGCCTAACATCATCGGAAATAAATCCATTTCCTTGCGGTCATATCTTTTAATGATAGTGAGATATTCATCTTCAAGCGCATCGACTCTATTCAAGGCGTTATGTAATGAAATCGCCGTCATCGTCACGAAATCACGAAATACATCAAAGCGGTTATGTCGCCGCGATAACTGATTGAAACTGTCAATAAAGGATTTTCGCTCACAGGCTTGCACCACCAT
>JAVFBX010216348.1:0-11633 GCA_034783855.1 Mopalia kennerleyi | reverse complement strand
ACTTTACCAACAAAGGTCGTATCAGCAGAGACTTTACCAACAAAGGTCGTATCAGCAGAGACTTTACCAACAAAGGTCGTATCAGCAGACTTTACCAACAAAGGTCGTATCAGCAGACTTTACCAACAAAGGTCGTATCAGCAGAGACTTTACCAACAAAGGTCGTATCAGCAGAGACTTTACCAACAAAGGTTGTATCAGCAGACTTTACCAACAATGGTCGTATCAGCAGAGACTTTACCAACAAAGGTCGTATCAGCAGAGACTTTACCAACAAAGGCTGTATCAGCAGAGACTTTACCAACAAAGAAGTGTATTTGCATAGACTAAACCAACAAAGAGTTTATTCACACATATAGAGACTTTTTAGCAGAAACTTAATGAACAGAGATATAATCAGCAGAAACTTCTATAAGCACTTGACAAGCAGACATTTTTTTTACCATAGACTTGGCAGTGACTTACTCAAACAAATTTTTTTAGCACAGATTTTACAAGTAGTGACTTAGCTTTAGTTGGCAGACAGAAATTGTTCACCAGCCATACAGAATTGACCTACATACATGTTAAAACTAGGGTAATAACAACATTGTTTCATTGGATGAATGATTACCTTTTGTGTGCTTTGTAAATTAAAATGGCCTTTAAACCATGGAGATTAAATTTAAGTTATATTATCTGTCATTATTGTTATGTTTGATAATTATCATGTTTTGTTTTATCACATTTAATAAAGGATGTATGATATCATTTATATTCACAGACACTTCATCAAATACTTCCATACATTATCATGCTAAATCAGATAGTAGGTAAATTGAAGTAAATATCTACATTTTATATCCCTGTCCCTCTTTGTACTTTTTCATGTCATGCCTTTTCTTCATAACCCTATTTTATGTTGTATTATTGATAAACTTATATTTCTGTGCTAATGTCCAATCGTGAATACTTGGAATGAATAATCTATGGCGGTGTTAGTGTGTTAGTTCTGTTATTGGCACACAGTAGGCGGCGATACACGTGTTGATTAGAGCTAGTCTGTATGCGTGTCTGCGGACCTAACCTCATGGGGAAAATGACCAGTATTGTATTATTGCTCCCCTGATGCCATCATTATCACAGCCAGTTAAATGTTCCACACACAGGCTGCTATTGTCAGCTGATAATTCCCCGCATTGTGACAGCTCTCAGATATCCGCCTCATCAATCCATTGTCATAAGAGGTTTGCTGTACCACAGGAGATATGATAATTACGTGGGGGCAGACCTATACACCAGAGATCCCCGTGTTTATAACAAGACTGTGTACGTGTGGTCAAGAAGTACCATCTTCATGACCCATTCTGGATATCAACATTTGGCATTTTATTTTTTACCTGACAGTTGATTTTAAAGATATTGTAATTGCTGAAATGTGTTATGTAATATTATGTTCAGTACGATTTGTATAAACAATATGCCTCTTTCAAACTTCTAGGCGGTTTGGAATGAGCTTCCTGGTGGCCTGTTGCTCTAGCTAAGCGGCAACATAAAGCTAATCTGCGTGTGATATTTAAGTATTTTGTCCTGGGATTGTCTTGTCTTGTCTTTTACTAGTGGGGTCAAGGGTTATTTCCTTCACCCATTCGACTGGCAGATTGTCATATGGGTGAAATAACTTAATGAACAGCGTAAAACCCCCAAAGAAATAAACCTTTAAAAGTGGAGTTTCTAACTGTGCAAATATACTCCCGTTAACAATGCCTGTGTTAACGCAAATGCCTGTATATGTTGAAATAAGGGCTGATGAGTTTAAACCCATCTTGGAGTTTAATATACTGTACCACTTAAGAGTATTTCATTGGATAGCCAACAACACGTGTACAGTGATCAATTATTGGATCTGATATGGAGGTCAGTAACCGTCAGTTGACCGCTTGCCTGAAATGTACTACTAGTATTCCGTTTTTAGGGAAAGTTACTTACTTTTCCCCAGTGTAAAAAACAAAGTTGAAGATGACAAAAGATGATTTTTGGAAATTGCCTAGATTTATACCTAGTCTGTCGTATAACGTCTGTATCCTCAAGCGGGATTATTTGGAAGCACGGCTAGACTCTATTGTTCAAACCCAAACGACTATGCCAATAACTATGCCAACAACTGGTGCCAAAATTCACCGAAACCAACAGAATTGTATATGCTTTCTTTTCCACAACCCATTCAGTATACATGCCCAGGCAAAACACCAATTCAAATGATCAAATATTCGTTTTAAAAGTCAATTATTAATAATAAAAGCATTATCTTGTCTTTTTTTTATATTGAAATGCATTATTTGGGTCTTGGTAAGTAGGAATGGTTCAAATACTGATGAAAAAAAACCCCAAGATCGGATGTAAATAAAAAGATGTGAAGGTAACTTAACAGGTAGAGCTCTCATTTCTGGAAAAACTCCATCTCATTTAACATGAAAATAAAAAAACTTACTGTTTTAAATGACTTAATGTTTATTCAAATCCTAATAATGACCTGTTGTTATATCTTGGGTGTTATCGCTTTGAAAGAAATCACGTGATCAATAAAACCAATGAGCTATAAATGTTTTACAAATGAATAATGATGTGGCTTCTGACCACTTGTATCATTTCGTTTCCATAGAAATGTTGTACTCCACACTATATGTATATAAACAAAATGTATATTGCTACGGTAATCCTGTGTAGCTCAGTTAGAGCCCTGGCCATGCTAGCCAGAAACCAGAGTTTGAATACCGGTGGAGGCAAGCAAAAATGTTCTTTTCTCAGCAATGTAACTATAAATAACGTATGTATACAGTAACTCAATATGTTCTAGATCTATTTGTATATATTGGATGTATATTTTGTGTATAAATAAGAGACTATTCTTGTTTTGAGCTAAGTACAATATGTTGAAGTTATTGTCCATCAAAAATACAAACTAATTTATTTCATGGCAATTGAATGGTGGAATTTTTATTTTATTTGTATATATAAAAGAATAAAAGAGCCGGTAAATGTAATTTCCCTATTGCCTTGCTACTTGTATTATTGTAAAACCCAGCAGATACACTTTAAGTCGCATTATGTAAATGATGGGGATAATTATTATAGAATTTCTTGTTGAGACATGCAAATAATCTCCCGACATGCATGTGTGCTAAACGTGGTGTATATATTATGCAACTATGAAAAAAGACGAGGAATCCATCATTGACTTCTGCACAAGATTGTAAATATGGTAATTCGGTAAAGCTTACAACAGGCTGACAATGTCTTGTGGGCGGACCAGTTAATTTGACTTGCCCTACGTGTATGGGGTGAATAGGAACAAAGGAAAGTTATCGGTTTTGATCACTTTGTGAGACATATAACCTGTCACGAGATTGACAGTATGGCCATGAAACCATTAACTGAACAATACTTTTTTCTTTCTAAAAACGTGCCACTAAACCCACATTTATACCGTATTCCCCCCTTTCAAATCTTGAAGAGATCTATATAACTCAATCTGTGAAGAAAGATCATAACCTGTCGTTCGTAACGAATCGTAACTAATCTAAATTAATTTTACGACACCATGCCAATTCTAAAATATAATCGATTCTGCTTCCTACGTCGAGATATTGACTCTTAAGATACGCCCGGGCCATCTTGTTTTGCACTTCTTTTATTTGCTGGTCTGTGGCATATATAAGTCGTCCCAAATATTGGCGGAAATTAATGAGCGATGGCCTGGCATAGCGTACGAGTCTCGTCCACCATTGAAACTCTGGCGTGAAAACGATTGCACCATGACATGACAGCTGATCAGTGTGGCAAGATATGATGTCAATGTATCGGTATGTCCTGTCTTATCATGATCTATCATGGTATAATTACTGTACGAACGGTTTAGTCGAGACTCCATTACACCACTTTTGCGCTTCGAATTAGAGGCATCACCAACAGCCATGTAGCTGATCGCGAATCGCCATGTAGCTGATCGCGAATTGTCATGCAGCTGATGGCGTTCTACTGCTCAAGAAGCGCTGCACTATTCTGTGACCTTTTCTATACCATAACTTCGGTACGTGTTTCTTTGGAATGCTCAGTAGAACATTTTAGATCCATATTGAGCCATGAAGTCCAAGGACATATCACCCTTGGCAGAACATCCAAGGAAGTGTGAAAATGTCCAATTTCCACTTTAAATTGATCGCAGTGCTTATTAAGTTGCCATTTTGTCACGAAAACGCAGTAATTATACCACGAATCACATTTGTAAGCATCCAAGAACATGCCATCATGATCGCTACTTCACCCGACTACGTGCCAAGATTGTCCATATTTTGAAGACCGTGGTAACGACGCAGGGCCTACAATTACATACTGGTGTCATGCAATGATTCCAGTTGAACAAAACTGTGACACAAAAAGACATCATTGTATAAATAAAAACTATATTAAGCTTATATATACTGATTACTTCCTTTAGTTGTAATGAAGCGAAAGAACCTCTTAAATAAAGTGCTTGATTTTTAAACTAGTGTTGGTTTGTTATTAATAGCAAAAGCTCGCGACTGCGTTTCTCTGATGTCTCAATTCGTAGGCCATATACACAAGAAGGTGTAGTGCCTTATTACGTATATATATAGCATCGTCAAATGAGGAAAAAGCCCCAGACGGTGAGTTTTGTCAACCACTATACTGTAGGGGGGGGACTTAGAAATGCTACTCGGCGTCCGTCCTTCTGTCTTTGCGTCACAAATGCTCATGCCTGTCTATGTTTGTGGACACGATAAGTAGAGAATAAATTCACGGATTAACTTGAAATATAGTCTCCTTCTATTAAGACAAAAGATGGGATTGAATGTTATCAAACTCCGTAAAACAAGATGGTTGCCATTGTATTATTTTACAACAAACATGTATGTAGAATGATTTTGTATAAAGATTTGTTAAAAATAGGTGAATCGTGCCACATAGACGTTATACAGCATGACGTAGATAAATAGAGTCTTAATACGTTTTCGCTTATTTTCTCTAAATTGTTTATCGCCGACTAGGCTCTATATTTTGCTGAGGGAGCTTGTTAAGATAATGATTTCAATGATAGAACGGACACGGCCATATATAGATTTCTCTTGAAGAATTACAGAAATCTGATAATGTGTAAAGCACATGTGTAACAGCTGTGCTATTTCCAAAACGGGGAAGCCCTTTTACGGAAAAACATTTTCATTTGACATCTTTGTGAATGTGTATAGTTTGTCCAAAAAAAAATAAAAAATAGAGTGTCAATCTAAGCACAATTGTATACATTTGATAGTACGGATTATTAAAAACATTGCATTGCTCTGTTTTCGTATGACATCGTCATGTAGGTTTTGTGTATTCTTACAGCTGTAATTCGCTGGACGCGATCGACCGCATCAATTTGATGTACAACACTACATAAAATGGGTTTTTGTTGTTGACAAAATCGCTTAATTATTCATCAGCGAAGCTAATAATCAAATACGGAACCTATTGCACATATCTGCCTTCGGGGTCCTTTTATCTACGTAATCTACACGTCGAAGATTGCCGAAATGTGAATGCTGTCACTTTGCGTTATAATGTCAGGTTTACGGAGATCACGTCAATCAAGGCTAGCAGTATATGTACATAGAGCATTTACAATGCAGATGTACCATATACAAAGACGAGAAAATGGTCTTTCCGACTAATATATTCTCGCCTTTTTGTTTTGTTACGAAAATAAAGGGTCCCCCCACCCCCTCCCGATATTAGATCAGCAAATAGGACCTAATAACTGCTGTTACCAAATAACAGCATGCTACCCCCGATATTTGGCTTATATATATTAGGGGATTTTGACAAGGGGACGTTTTGGCAAGGGACGTTAAATGCTTTTGGGACGTTTTGACGTGATACCTAGCTGAATTCCTCCATTTGTTTCTTAATTAGGCTACTACCATTTCGCCCTGGGGACATCCGAAGGGCGCTCGCTCGAATTTATAGCTTCACTCAGATGCTATACATTTGTTTTACAACGCGACGGACAATGCTATACAGTTTTGAGGACTAGATCCAGGTAGGCCCACACCACTTCATTTCTACCTAGGACGGGTATAGCCTAATATCCCAGATTCTACTTTCAATCGTCTCGCCCCGCCCCGGGTGGATGCTGTGCATATTTAATCCTGTGCGATTAGTAAAGTACATGTAAACAGCCTTTAAACTTTCCTCTACATAGTTATTTTACATATGATTACACGTTCTTCTATCACAAAATCAGAGAGTTAAATGCTATCCAGAATGATTATAGTCACACTTTAGTAAAGTAGTGTAATAATAGTTGTCTCCCTTAACAATCGCTCTTCTTAGGGAAGTAAATCGTCTGCTTTCGTTTATGCGCATTGACAAATCTGAAATTTGCTGAGACCTGGTAAGTTGTTAACACGCAGTAAAAACCCTGTATAGACTGACACATATACTTGTTGAAGTGCTCCAACCGTGGCAAATTGTTCATGGCATATGTTGCAATTCTATGATCAAATAACGGACACTTGTTAGAACTGTATTTATCTGGCAAACATCTGTTCTCGGAAGCTTAGGCTAGTCTATAGGCGTACGAGTTGACAGTCTCAGGTTTCGCCAATACAGTAAACATAGACTCAGGTACTGTCATTTATGATAAAAACGTATGCAATACTAAGTAAACAAAATCGAACAACAACAACAAATCAAGAAAACTAAAACTCCCCTGCCCTGAGGTCTTTGAGGGGAGGGGGGCTTGGTTTGAAAAATTGGTTTTTAAGGACAAAAGGCGTTTGCATTTTTAGACTTTGATGTAACATTGAGGTCCAATCTATTTGTCTAGATTAGCCTGATAGCAGTCTAACAAGAATTGTGTTCAATGTTGTCAGAAGCCGGGGGGGGGGGGTACCTTAACATAGGAGCCATCTGTCTGTCTGTCTGTGTGTCCATCTGTCCGTCTCCACTTTACCTCCTGTGTCCATCTGTCCGTCTCCACTTTAGCTCCTGTGATAGTCCGAGTACTGAATGTATGGAGCTAAATTTATTTTATTTAACACTTTAACAGCAGGCATATTGGGACTGTGCACTGTCATGTTGCTACTGGTATGATGTTTACTTCTTCTAAGTTTGTCTATAAGCCCATAGAGGAAGAAATCTGCCTTTAGCCGCCAGTCCACATGTATGGGCCCACTGGATTTTTTTTCTCTCCAGATTATGTATAAATGTTCTTCCAATTTCGTATATTTTGTAACATGTTAGCAAAAGAATAAAAAAAACAAGAATTCAACAAAATAGCAGCTAAAATACTAAGAAGAAACATAAAACATCATATCATGGTTTTGAGTTTTATTCAAGTTACATAAAAAATTAACGTTGCAACAAGAACAACTTCAATATTGCGCAACCAACTGACTGCCAGATCCTCAATATTCCTTTCTGATCAGTTCAGACATTGAGGTCAATGCTTCCTGAGCAAAAATCTTTGATCTAAGCAGAGACATGTTGTGAAAATAAACCATAATAAGATTGCGCGATGTGTTCAGTTTACTAAGCTATATGTACACAGGAAGTGCTTGATGTCAAAACATTGTTATCCAAGATCTGATGGCGGCCTTACGTGAAACCGTTGGTATGTGACCTGGTTCTACCGTGTAAACACTCGATTTCCACGCAAAATCGCACTGTGAATTCAAAAGCATGGATTCTTATGAAAATGATGAAACAAAGGACCCAATACATCAATAAAATGCACCCACCAAAGTAGTTTTAAGGTCTACATGACAAACATTGAAAATCTCTATCTCCACCAGCTTGTTACATGTATGTGCGAGTTTTGTGAAATGTATAGGCAAATGTATGAATGTTCTTGATTCCATCATATATTTTTAATTTTGCTTTGATCCACCGGGATATAGTTGTTTGCCTAAGCCCTTGGAGTGAAGTGGTGATTTATTGTCATATAAGCTTAAGTGAAATACCCTTGAATAAGACGTTAAATTCCAATCAAATAAACAAAGCAACCAATCAAACCTGTGGAATATTTTAATATCCAGATGGTTCCAGACCATTCAACTGCACATTGAGTGCTTGTTGGGAGCAAATTTCATTTTCTTCTCTTTATATTATTTTTATTTTATTTTCAGAAGGTCCAGCCTTTTCATAAGTATCATTTGAGTCTCCGGTCAACTTTAATAACATGTCACAGTAAGGCTTTTTTGAAAAATATTTTGTCAAGTAAATGTTATCTTCTATGTCCACGTTTGTTTTGATAGATAATTATTATGCTAGCTAGATCCATTATGAAGTTTCAGGTTTTGCTGGATATTACAATCTACTCGACATACACGAGTGTTGTATTCTGTGTTATGTTAGATGTCCAGTGTACTAAGCCTTTGTTCCACCTGTTGAGGAATTTTACGAGGTTTCCTCTCGGTTTTCCAACGTATTTGAGTGAGGAAATGTGTAAAGTGCACAATCTAACGTCTAGTATACAGTAAGTGAAATACCCTTGAGTACGTCGTTAAACCACAATTAAACAAAAATAACAAAGAAGCCAGATAGTTTATTTTTGATATATATATATATATATATATTTTTTTTTTCAGTGTTGCAATAGAAGCTGCAAACAAAAATGACTTGGCCCTGTTAAAGAAGTGTCTACTTGTAGCAGGAGAGTTTGGTATTGGTGATGCCGCCTTGTGGAATGAAGCACTGATTCGAGCTGCTAACAATGGACATGCTCCTTGTGTATCTCTGCTGTTGGCTCGCGGTGTTGATCCCGACACACCGGACTCTGACCATGATACACCTTTAATGTTAGCAACTTCTAATAATTGCAGAGAAGTGGTGAAAATTCTGATAAAAGCAGGTTCTGATGTCAATGCAGTCAGTAATAAAGGAAGGACAGCCTTGCATATGGCTGGCTGGAATGGTAACGTTCATCTTGTGAAGGTACTGCTGGTGGCTGGAACAGACCCCTGTATTCAAGACAGGTATGGAGAGACGGCCATTATGCTGGCTGCCATGAATGGTCACTATGATGTGGTGAAGCTTTTATTAGATGCAGGATCTGAAGTTAACATTACTTCTACTGATGCAGACACGGCTCTCCATTGGGCTGCTAAACTAGGCCATGCTTCTGTAATACGGATACTGATACAGGCTGGTGCAGACAAGAACTGTCAGAATGCATGGGGTGCAACTCCACTAATGCTGGCTGTTGAGTGGAATCGTTTTAGTGTTGTTCAAACTTTGCTAGTGGAGCGAGTTAATTGTAATATTCAGGGAGGAACAGATAACCAGACAGCCTTGCATATAGCTGCAAGGAAAGGCTTTAAACGGTGTGTTGAATTACTTTTGGCTCGTGATGCTCACCCACACTTGAAAAACGCTCGCCGTTTTCCCGCTGTAATGGAAGCCATCTCAGGAGGACATACACCCATTGTGATTCTCTTGCTGAAGGCAGGTGTTGATATTGATACACCATTGTCACAGGCAATTATCATGTGTGTAACATGTCAGCTAGACCTCCTTAAAGTACTTGTTGCAGCCTCTTGTAACCAAAGTTTTGCTAACGCAGTTTTAAGACAAGTTGAAGTTTGTGATGTTATTGGCCTTCAAACTTTACGAGAAAAATATGCATGGCTCAAAGAATACACACGTTGTCCAGAGACTCTCCAACAGATCTGTAGAAGAAAAATGCGGGAAATACTGCTGGGCAAAATGCATTGTTCTTATTCTCTGCCCCTACCATTAAATGTGAAAACGTACCTAAACATGTACGATCTTTAAACAAGGTTACAAGGATTCTTGCAAAACTGACTGAGAGTTTAAGTTTTAAAAAAAATATAAAGAAAATACACAAAGGGCTTTATCAGATGCTTTTACAAATAATTGAAATAGGGCCTGTATTCATAAGTCTTCAAAACCTCATTTAAACTAATATTGTCTCGTTTAATCTGTCATTAAGCATTACAATTTACAAAAAGTTAGGAAAAATCGTTTTCGTAATATGTTTTTAAGTGATATTTAAAAATTGGTAAAGTTTTAATAGCTTAAGTAGCTTTATGAATATGGGTCCTGGTCTCCAGCTTTATAAAGAAACCACTTAAAAATAGATTGTGCCACTTTTGATACGATTTATTTCATCTTTTATTGTTTTATTCAACATAGATACTTAATCTAAGATTTTAGATTTATGGAGTCATCATAAAGATACTAATTCTGTAATAATAACACACACTGTCAAAATGTTCATATTTGACCCAACATGACATTATTTGTCTTTAAAATAAATCATGTCTGTTTTGTATTAATAATCTGATGTTATGGTACTTATTTTTTAGGTGACAACACAACTGATTTCTAAGTTGGGCAGGGTAAATTTCAGGTAAAATACTAATTGCTGGTTAACCTGCTAAATCCATGTTAATTTGTTCTATAACAAATCGTTATGCCAAGAACCTAATAACATGTCTTTCAAACAGTGGTGAATTTGTTCAATATGTTTAAACATGCTGTTTTCATATTTCCATTGTTTCCCCATGAGGACCCCAGAAAGGCGTAGGTTGAGTTTACCAAAACTCTTGTTAAACTATATTGCAATATTTGCCATGGCACAAGCCTTTTTAAGATATATATATTGTATTTTTTTATATAACAATGTGATGACAGAAGCCTTTTGTTAACATTTTGTATTATTTTCGATTTGCTGGATTATAAAGTTGTGACGGTGACCCGACCCATATCAGTACTTTTAAAGTCTTTACAATTGGCAGTAGCAATTAACGCTTTGTTCTTTTGTGGGATAAAATATGAGCATGTTATGCACAAATGTAGAGCATTTTGTCGCCTGTTGATTTTTGTGTCTCCTCACGCTACACCCCAGATAATTCTACTCCAGACCTGTTCATTATCCTGTCTCCTCACACTACACCACAGATAATTCCACTCCAGGCCTGTTGAGTATCCTGTCTCCTCACACTACACCACAGATAATTCCACTCCAGGCCTGTTGAGTATCGTGTCTCCTCACACTACACCACAGATAATTCCACTCCAGGCCTGTTGATTATCATGTCTCCTCACACTACACCACAGATAATTCCACTCCAGGCCTGTTGAGTATCGTGTCTCCTCATACTACACCACAGATAATTCCACTCCAGGCCTGTTGATTATCGTGTCTCCTCACACTACACCACAGATAATTTCACTCCAGGCCTGTTTATTATCCTGTCTCCGTTGATATGACATCACAATATCAAACCGATGTCCTATCATGATATGAACAGGTTATAGTTTGTGTAAAATACCATTTAAAAGATACATTATAGCATTAGTCAGCCTAGGGAGAACAGGTTACTGGCTATCAGATAACTACAAGTGGGGGTGGTTGGGTAAATAATTAACCAATACTGCTATTGTTCATCCGATCCTTGAAGGAGAGGGAACAAATCTTGCTTGTATTGTTTATGTGATATGTAAGTATGTCCGTTTTTTATTCAATGAAAATATAGACAGATCTGAGAAAGCCTTATTTGAATACTAGCTTTCATCAGATCGAGGGAAGCCCCGCTGTAGTTCTTTCCTACAAATATATTATAATT
>JAVFBX010216337.1:0-11633 GCA_034783855.1 Mopalia kennerleyi | reverse complement strand
GAATTATCCCGCTTTGTATTAAAGAGATAATTCTATTAATATTTCGCCTATGCGTTTCTTTTTTGACAGAGTATAATAATATATAAACGATATCGTTTATTCATATATAAAAATAAATAACATTTTCAAATAACATAAGAATCTGATAGGAAAGGGTCATAATACGATTTGATAACAAAATCTGAGAATGCTTCCCTGCAGCAGGACAGTGCTGTTGGGGAGAACGGACAGAACAGATCTCCCCATGGTTATGCAAACTTAATTAAGGAGGAAGGATTTATAATTTTTCCAAATTGTTTGCAGTCTTCTTCTAAGTTTACATTTTCCCTTGACAAATTTATTCATACGATTATCAATGAAGATTGTATTTTAAAGCAATTTGGCTTTATTTTACACAAAGGCACAATTAACAAATCCGCAAACCAGAGGAACATCCAAATGTTAAGTTATCTCACAAAATTTAAAATGACCGATTTTAAGGTTATGCCAGAAAAGAAAACAGCCCAGGCCTGCTGTAGTGTAGGTTCACAATTAACAGGAAGTATTCGGTTAACTAGATTAGCACGTTTGTCATGTCTAGTTGCGTGGCCGACAGGCATATATTCACTATTGTAAATCGGCTACCCAGAGGTTCAAACCCATATTTCCTCATCTTAAAGAGCTCGACTTGTCTCAATTACACGTCAACAAATGCAGTGTTCGTAAAATAAAGAAAAGTTAGAAATTAAACACAACACTACCTTTAACTTGTCCCTGGAAGTTAGTAAAATTAAAACAAACAATGGCTTTGTAGAGAATGTTCATAGTGTATGTTGACCCACTTCTTCTATGACGAACACAGCTGTATCAAATATAGGTATCCCAATTCAGGTTTTAATTTTGTCTGGGACTAATATCTGCTAATAAATATATGTTTACGCGGAGATAGTCTCCTGGCTCATTTGTGATAATAAAATCTATCTCAAGATGTGTCTTGGGAAATTTCAGCTCGTTTAGCACCAAAAATACCACGTGCCGATTAACAACGAATTGACAACTCCATCGTCCATTCTTGTTGTTTGGGTCCGGCAGCAAAGGGGTGATTATAACTAAAATTTAATTTCGTGAAAATCTGATTTCATCCTCCCCCTACAGTCCAATCGTCTTTTATGAATCTAAAAATCTGACTTGACCGACCAAATTCAATTATAGAAAGCCGCTATATTTCGAAGATATTTATCCAAGTGAGGGTTTTTTATAAGCGTTTGATGTGCCCGTCAAACAAACACCAGCTAGGTAAATGGAGTCTTGGTGATGAACTTAACTATGGAAATTAAACTATGTCAGTTACAGTGGTTGCGCAAAGCAAATGTTATCATGAACTTCGTCAAGCCATCCGTGCTCTGTAGGCGTTGATGGATCAACAGTCACAATGAACTTATTCCCATTGGCAGTGTGCTGTTTCGCTGATTTAATTCTTGAGAAAGACGTGTGAGCTTCTATGGCCTTTAAAAACGTTGAAAGAATGTATTTGTCTCTTTTCATCCAATCATGATCCAATGGTACAATAACATACAACAGCTGCAAAGTTGTCTACCCTTGGCTTTACTCTATGTCCCCCACTATGGCGGTCGAGTTGGAGCCTATGTCAGACGGTTAACAAAGCCAAGTCTATGTCATTATACATTCCTGTTTTAAAGTAAGGGCATTTCTTATAGTGTCTTATCCTTTGACATATTTAAGTTGGCGTTGACAATCGGCGAGCTCTGGCTTCTAACGATCACGATTGGCTACATGTTCATGTGAGCAGTGTATGGTCATTCCGTCTAGACACTTATTCTCTACACTTTCCCAAGGGTCACGCCTACACTTAATATTATCGAGACATGGAGTAGTAGTTTTGCTCAGTGTCGGCTACCAAGTTACGCTCGGTGTCGGCTATCAAGTTATGCTCGGTATTGGCTATCAAATTATGCTTGGTGTCGGGTATCAAGTTATGCTTGGTGTCGGGTATCAAGTTATGCTCGGTGTCGGCTATCAAATGATGCTCGGTCTCGGCCATCAATTTGGCTGCTCAAAGGATTGGATTTTCTTTGTTATTTTGAATCAGATCCAACGAACTGTGGTGCATCAAAATCCTGATTATTTAACACGAGGATACAATCCAGTAGAGAAGCATGGTAGATTGTAAATGACTGATTGAGTTGACAGTTCGCGAATAAAATTTTATTCCACAAATTTGTCAAAAGGCAGAGCATCAGATGTATCGTGTTTAAAGGCAAAAAGGTGAGCTTAAATAGAAAGCATTGTCGACGAAATAAGTGCACTATACAAATGCAGTTTGAATTGCAGTTAAATCGCGTCAATCGGGAGAAAGTTCCACCTCTTTGAAAGCACCAACACTGTTCAGTGAGCCGGGCTCTTATAGTACGCCATTGTCTTCGCTGAATTTGCCATAGCTGGAGACAACCTTCCTTTTGGGGTTTCCGTTGCCACCAGTTATACTAGTGTACGTTCATAATATCTTTTAAATGAATTAAACCGTATTCTTAACTGAACGTCAAACGGTTGCAAAAAGTATCGCAATCACTTATTTAACTATCTTGCTTGAATACCTAGTAGCAAGTACTGTAAGTCTGCCGCCCAAAGTCGCTTTTAAAAAATAGATTATACTAATACATATATTTGAATAACTAACTGGCTTTCTTACTCTGGTTTTCGAATTGGTCGTATAAGTTGGCCCATAAAACAAAAATTCTACTCTTTCTATTCTTTTTTATTGGATACTTAAATTTAGTCCAAAATGTTCTTTTTCAATTAGCCGTGAATATTTAATAATAAGTGCTGTTTTTCAAGCTTAGTAAATAAATCTCTTTCTGTATCTGCGTTTCGTCAGATAAATACATATGTTCGATTAATTCGGTAGAAAGACAAAGATGATGAAACTTTCTTTGCTTGGTTGTTGTAGTAGAAACACTATGTGAAATTCAACCGCTGCCGACTCGACCGAAATTTTTGCCGCCAAATTTATTCACGTAACTCAGTGGACACACCAATACTGCCTTTACTTAGCACTGGAGGAAAATAAAATTTTCACCATTATGGAAACACTTCACATTTGTTACACGTCTAGTTAAACGGGAGGGTGTGAGGACATTACAGCACAGGTTAATCCCAAGTGATGAAGGACAAAACAACACGGAACAGCAATTTATCTGAAAATAGTCAAATAATGAAAGCGGTTCTCAGCCCCAGCAAGCGGGAGACAGCCGAATGTCTTACTTGATACATAAACAGTGTTCAAACATTAGTGGTATTTACCGTTACATAACCATGTCGTTTGCATAAGATGGTCATAAAGGGCTTCCGTAGTTTTCCAAAAATTAAAGACGAGAGAGAGCGACGTGAAAAGTTATACATACTTATTATGCAATAAAAGTAACATTTACAATCTATTCCCGAGTGACGACGACCATTGGAAATACGTTAAATTAACTTTTTGAGCAATGGAATTTCCCAACGTTATTATGTAAAAACAACATATTTACAAATCTGAGTATATTCGATCCAAATTACTTTATTGTATGAAAACAGCTCTAAACTAATTCACGGATGTCTTATCTAGCATATTACAACGTATAAGTAGCTTTACATACCTGAAAATAGTTAATTATTGGTTAAAAGTCAGTCACAATGACAGCGGCACTCAGCCCCAGCAAGCGGGAGACAGCCGAGTGTGACGTCAGCACAAACGCGTCAACCTCGTGGGTGAAAGGCGCGTCATCAGCAATGGTTAAAACCATGTGACTTTATTTACCAAACAAAGCAGATCGTCACTCAGAGCAATATACAACAATTTCAGTGATTGTTTAACAATGAAAATAAATCACTGGTTACAAAAAAAAGTATTACCCCTGTTAAATTTAGCTGTGTACATAACACACAGTCATATGAGTGAAGTGACCTTTAGTATGGTGTTAAATCAAACAATCAGGTTACTGGCTACTTAACCGTTCTCTCTAGCTCACTACAGGGTAGAATGTTCGGAACTGTATCAGCTATCTTTATAAGTGAGGTCAATTACTAGTAATTGACCCAGTACGCTTCTGTGCTTCTTTACTGTTGGAATACATTGCCATCATATAAGTCATGAAATACACACAGGTAGCGTTAAGCACCAATCAATTAATTAATTTACCCACAGAGGAATAAAATCAAGATAAAGGGATGGGAGGTGTGACAAGCTTGTTGTGAGGATATCTGTTCTGGAGCAACAGACCCTTTCCTCCATCCATTGGGCAGTCACACAATCATATGAGGAAAACAAACCTAAATGTGGCATGTAATCCCATTAAACAATATAAAATAATATAAATAAACAATGTCCTCACCCTGTGACAGATAATTTTGGGCCATGCCAACAACATGGACAAGGGAGTAAGGTATATACAGATGTTAAGACCACACTGGACATGAGCAGCCTCTCTCTACCCTTCATTCTAGGTTTCAAGCATATTCATACCGACCTACTGCTTAGCACGGCAGGAAAATAAATTTTCCAAAAAATACCAAACACTGCACGCATCATGTTTGTATGACTAGCTTTGGAGTTGATCGTTGTCATAATCATAAAAGTAAAATATCCAAAAAGTTGAGCTGCAATGCTGCTTCATGGCGTTAAACACTGATCAATGAATGCCATTATCCTGCCTCTGATTGTAACATTTCTCTCCAATCTATCTAAGGCCCTGTGGGGGAGCGGGTTGGCCAGTCCTGCAGAATACTCTCCCGGCTTCCTCGGTCTATCGTAAGAGGCGAGAAAAGAGGCGCTTTCTGTTACCCTGGTGTTCTCAGAACTAAAGGGGAACAGTAAGTTGATCTGTTTGTTCATTTTGTATTTGTCTCCGTCGTCATATAAGTGAAATACCCTTGAGTATGACATTAAACACCAAACAAACAAACAACCAATCTATCTTAGTGTTGATAGAGGAGTCCCACTCCAGTGTCCTGATGTGTGTTGCCTAGGTGAAGTTGGTTTATTGTCATCAAGTTACTTAGGGACCATGGCCATGGTTAAGTGGTAGCATGTACACTTCCTAATCCTACTCCAGTGTACTGTTCACGGGATCGAGTCCGTCTGTCGACCATCAGGTATATGAGTGAGTCACACGATGTGGCTCCAGCAAATCGCAAGGGGTGGTTTTTACGAGGTTTCCTCTCAAAACCATCCTTATGAGGCAAGGAACAGTGTGAAGTGGACAATCTGTTGTCATATAAGTGAAATACCCTTGAGTACAACGTTAAACCCCAAACAAACACACAAATCAAGTTACTCTTTAAGTTAGTACACTGTCTCATTGCAATAAATTTGCATACTGAAATTGTCTTAAGTATTGAAATTTTCTGTCCCCTTAATAAACATTACCAATGATATCCTTCCCCGTTGGAATAACACATGGTTATTGTCTTCCATAAAGCCCCAATTAAACATATTCAAACATCCCTTCCTGTCCTATGTGATTTCAGAACAATGCTGACGCTGAGTGGAAGTTTGCCCGCACCCAGGTCTACCTGTTATACATGGAGCCAGGCAGCATGTTACCTCCACCCTTCAACCTCTTATTGTGTCCTCAGGTATTAGCCAGACTCTGTCGGCAAACAATCAGCTGTCTTCTAATTGGTCAATCTCAAACAGTAAGTCAACACTTCGATCTGTACTTTACCAGAATCAACTGTACTGCCATTCGGTCAGTCCGTCCTGTAAGATATGACGTCAATTTCAGTGTCAGGTTTAGGGTTAGTTTCGGGTTAGGTTTAGGTTTAGTTTAGGGTTAGGTTTGTGTTGTGCTTTAGAGTTAGTATAAGGGTTATATTAGGGTTAGGTTAAGTATTAACCCTAACACGAAAATAAAAATTCACATTATATCTTACATGACGGATAGGCCTGCCATTCTTGACAAAACGAATAAGCTGTACTTCCATTCTATACAAAAAGAATAATCTGTACTGCTCTTCCAGACAAAAATGATAAATTGTATTTCCATTCTATACAAAAAGAATAATCTTTACTGCTCTTCCAGACAAAAGTGATAAATTGTATTTCCGTTCTATACAAAATGAATAAGCTGTACTGCTCTTCCAGACAAAAATAATAAAATGTATTTCCACTCTTTACAGAAAGAATAAGTTGTACTGTCTTCTTTGCCAAAACGAATAAGCTGTACTGCCATTGTAGACAAAAAGAATAAACTGTACTGTCCTTTCTAATGGTAGTATGTCCTGTACTACTGTTCCAGACCAAATGATACCAGCTGTCATGCCATTATAGAAAAAAAAAGAAATTATATTGCCATTGTTGACAACAAGATGTGGTAAAACAAAACATACTTGACTGTCTTTACTCAGTCCTTTTCTCAGTCGTATGTCCTGGTCACAGACAGACTGTTTTTACTCAGCACATTCCGAACACAAAATTTCTTACACAGCAAACACCCCCCCATTTTATGGTGAGATTGGAGTGTCTATAATGGAGAACACATGAAACCCTTTAGCATCGTGTTGAATGGAAATCATTTAAAACATCTTTTCTGTAAAGTAGATATTTTTGGTCTGTTGAATTGAAAAAAAATTATGTGTGTCTGGTTTATAAATTTGATGAGTTTAAATAGCTTTAAATTCTGGTTGGTTTATTTGTGATTGTATTATTTCCAGGCCTGTCCCAATATATCCTTAGCATCTGCAGAGAGATATGAAATGCTAGACTCCAACTACTTGGTAAGACTTTATTGTTAATAAAGAGGAAAGATCAAATTAATTTCACCGGAAGTCCATTAACTAGAAGTGTGAAACGCCCATATGAGTAGCGTGTACGGCATTGTGTCCACCAATGACATGTTATATATAGGTCATTGGTGTCCACCATCAGCCTATTCTTCTACTTGCCAGTCCTCATGTGGCGGACTGGCGAACCATCAGGGGAGGTAATTCTTGAATTGAATAATGGGAGTTTGCTTCCAGTGGTTAAGGATTTTCAGAATAGTTGCAATGAAAATCCACACTTACATCATAATCAAACTATTTTATGGTGTATGTTCGAAATGTTTGTACAAAAAGGATGAGAGCTTAGCGAGATTCAAATCTAATCGGTGCTAAGCAGACTATTCTGCCAACCGACTGCGCACAACATACATTCTACGTCACCCTATCTCTTATAACTTGAGCGAGGGACACAATGCCGTCTACACTACTGAATACGGCGTTTCACATTTCTAGTTAATGGACTTCTGATTTCACTCAAAATACTATAGTATTATTTCACTTTGGGATGACCCCTCATGTTTTTACAGTGAAGGCATTCAAGTTTGGAGGGAGCTTCCTGTTTACCCAAATAGCAGCAGGAACCAGATGTCAAGTTTGTTCTTATGTTAAAAGAATTCCGAGACATAAAGGTGTGGAACGACATAGCACTTCTACCATTCAGGCCCGTGGCTGTGGCGTAGTGGTTAGCGACACGCTTTCTAATGCCTACTTTGATTTACCGTTCACAGGATCAAGTCCGTCTGTCGACCCTCCGGTATAAGAATGAGTCACAAAATGTGGCACCGGCAATAGCTGGGGTGGTTTTTAGGAGGTGTCCTTTCGGTTTTCCACCATACTAGGACAAGTAACAGTGTGAAGTGGACAATCCGTCATCATATAAGTGAAATACCCTTGAGTACGACGTTAAACCCCAAATTTACCATTCAGAAGAAGCACTTAAAACGGTTACACTTGTTAAGTGTGTGGTCTGATGTGGTCATTTGTGGTATTGAATAAAGCTCATTGTGTTCAATTATAACAAACAATTATGTTATAATTATTGGATATCACGCTATTAATAATCATCTTCCCAATGCGGGCGCTAGTGCCTAAAATTGTTGTGATTTAGCCATATGTCATTTTAAAGTTGGCTTTCTACCCTCATGTGCATATTTAAGGATTTTCAAACTACTAAAATGAAAATAAATGTTACCCTCTCTAAAAAATGGGAACATAATCACCTTCTTTGAAATGTACCACCAGTTGATCCTGGTTCTGTATTCCTGATTCTCCTGTAACCCAGTGTTTAACATGAAGTTATGTGGTACCGCCAGGTGATAGTGGCACCCTTCCTAATACAGGTAGGTCATCTTATAGAGGGGAAATAATAGTTTGATAACCCCTATTAAATAGGTGCATTATTGAGCAGGTGGTTGGAACAGCAATAAACCCCAATCAAAGAAACAAACAAAACAACTGTTTTTGAAAAAAGTTGATGATAAAATTGAGTTTGACCTAGATTGATCTCCCTTGAATGTGTTGGCAGGATTTAATGAAGGTGCTCGTGGGAAGATACCGGACACAACATGAACAGAAGGTAAAGACTGCTGAAGCTGTTAACACAGTCGCCTCCCCCTTACTGTCTGCAAGAGCTCATGGGAAGGTATGGAATTCACACAAAAGAAGATTATCCCGTAAAAAGTCTTGCTGTTCTATGGATTTCGAGGTAGATTACGCATCACCAAAGCTCTCTCTTGCGGATTTTCTGAAACCCAGGGGAAGTGTAAGCAGTATTCAGTGAAGAGAACACTGGATCCTTGCAGGGTCTAATCTCTTCAGCTAATAAGATTGAAGGTCCAGAGTCCCCTCATGACAACCTGGTGCAAAGTAAGATGTAATGGGGTCCAGTACCGGACTCCTAGAACCATGATGTAATGGGGTCCAGTACCGGACTCCTAGAACCATGATGTAATGGGGTCCAGTACCTAACTAATGGAACCGTGATGTAATGGGGTCCAGTACCTGACAAACAGAACCGTGATGTAATGGGGTCCAGTACCTAACTAACGGAACCATTATGTAATGGGGTCCAGTACCTGACTCCTGGAACCATGATGATAGCTATATTTATGATTTATAGGGTTAAAGGAGTGTTTTGCTGAAAACCAAATTGAATCTCCCGTCCTTTTCACTATAAAGTGGATTATGTGTGTTTGTTTGTTTTCCACTGTCCTGGCATGGACTTGTCACCTACCATAGACATGAGGCTCAAACAGCCTGAAGTATATTGATAACACATGTTTTCCACTGTACTGGCATGGACTTGTCACCTACCACAGACATGAGGCTCAAACAGCCTGAAGTATATTGATAACACATGTTTTCCACTGTACTGGCATGGACTTGTCAGCTACCACAGACATGAGGCTCAAACAGCCTGAAGTATATTGATAACACAGGCTTGCCTAAAGTATCTAATAAACCATAGGGTATATCATGATATTGTTTCGGTTCAAGATTTTTATGACCAATAGATGGTAAACAAAGATTGCTTGTGACTAATCAATATTTATTTGAATGATGACGATTTGAGATCAATTAATTTTTGTATAAAACTAAAAAAAAATATAATTTTAACAATAATGCATGTACAATACGTCTTCTATTTGTCCAAATTTGTATATATTTTATATTTCTTTACACCAAATTTATTGAACATGTGTGTTTATTTATTTATATGTTATATTTCTTTTATTTACAATTCATGCATAAACAACAAAAATAGTTCCTTATAAAGACATATCTTTGATATTGTAGAAAAGTTATAAATTTCAGTGCAATAAATACAATGTTCTTCATCACAAAGATAACATGTATGAACCTTCTTTTGGGCTTTTTGGTGGATTGTGAAAAGGTTACAAACGTTTTTTGATGGTTCATAGATTTGTTTTGAAAAACAAAACAAAAGAAATATTCAATGAATACATACAAGACATCCTGTATGAGCGTGGATATATGCTGCAAAATGAAGATAGTGTGCATGTATTTTTTTTTTAAAGACAAAGCCTTCGATACTCAACAGAAATATAGGTCACAGTATTTATTTTAAATCTTGATAGGGTGTGGCTAGTAACTGTTGACCTGAAATTGTCAGTCTCAAAATGTTGCTTAGTTTTTACATACCCCTCAAATAAACATTCTGGCAAAAAATGTTAATTTGTCCTTCTCTTTTTCAGATTCAGTTTTTTCAACTTTAAATTATCTGGGGAAGGGGAACAACAATGCCCCCTTACTTTTATTTAAGTTAGAATTAATCATAACCATCATTCCTGTGATACTGTAATCAAGTAAATCAACTTTGTCTTTCTGTTTTATGCAATAGAAACTGTCCAGCAGTGCTAAAGGAATAACTATTCTATTGCAGCCTGGTTAACCTGATGTTTACCCCCAAGAGCATCATGTTGTCCAGGTGACTTTCATTATAAACAGGTTTCCTCCTCCTAATTCTGAGTGTAAATCAGTGTGTTTGTATGGAGTCTATAAAGTCTGAGTAGGATTTGATGACCAGCTCCGGGGCCTCCCACTGTGGGTAATGACCAATAGTATCCGGCAGCACTGTAATGCTAGGGTCTGGCATAACACGTCTACAACACAAAAACAGTCGTTCAAAAATTGCACAAGCATTTGCAACATGTTGTTTACATGTAAGAAAAAATCTAATGCATCCTGTCCGTTCAACAGTTCTCTGTAACATGTTATATTTTAAAAACAGAATGGAAAGTTTTCAATATACGTTTACAGCCATGTGCAGTATGAACGTAGGATAAAGATGTCTGGGTTTATCATTCAAGTTCCCTCATTATAACTGCTAAAAAAACTAACATTGAACAGCACACTCGTTTTAAGAATAATGTGTTGAGTGCAAAGAGTATATAGTCTTGCTACATGTTTTGGTTTTAAATAGGCCCCCAGATTAAGTTACCTGTGATGTGCCACGAACTAGTGTAAGTCACTAGGTTACCTGTAATGAGCTTTGGGGATTTCCAGATTAAGTTAACAGCACTCGTCTTTTACTCTAGCTCTCTGTCTTTGTTACCTGTGCTTTGGTATGAATTATAGAAGATATCAGGCTGTGTTACATGTAGATGTGATCTGCTATGAATCCTAGAAGATCTTAACAAGTTATATGGCATCTGCTATGAACTCTAGAAGATCCCTGGGTAGGTTACATATGATCTGCCATGGACTTTCAACTATTAGAAACTGCGATCTGCTATAAAGACCTTAGACTATCCCTGGATGCACAGATATCAGACAATGTTACCTGTAATGTTCTACAAACTCTGGAGGATTCACAGGATCAGAGGGTCCGTAAATCATGTGAACTGAAAAAAACAACAACAAATGTTGACAAGAAGTTTGTTAACAGAAAGATCGCAATAAGGGGCCTGTTTACTCCATGCTTTCCTATTGACCATTTGTATCTGCTGACTTTAAAATATAGTTCTCTACAGGGCAGTCTACAGACAGCAACTGATCAAATCGATGACTAAACTGTGGGAACTACCAGTGACTATATTGGGTTGCTGTGATTCACCCTATTTAATACATTGGGGTTTGATGCGTTTCAGTGAACCTCGGATTACAACATACATATATTAATATATTGTAATCCAAGATTGAACATACCTTTACAATACAATTTTTATGTGGCTAGCTTTAGCGGCCACATTATGAGAGCTGACTTGAGTGAGACATTTTACTCATTTTTGGCTGAAAGCGCCGGACTACATCAAAACAAAATGTTGCTGATAGCCTATTAATTGTTGGGTTTTTGTAGCTGAATTGTATACATA